>JACEIK010010315.1:0-11223 GCA_018107945.1 Datura stramonium
GTTTTGGGTTATGAATAGGGAAATTTAAAGGGGGTTAAGTTCAGTTTTCACTTCATTCATTCATGCATGCAAGGTAGGGGAATTGGAAGAGTGATTCAAGCTTAGAACTCATCAATTCATTGCAATTTATTCTTTGGTTATCAAGAGAGGTTAAGAACTAGTTACTCCCAGGTATGTAAGGCTATCAATGGGTGATTTCTTCCACACCCATTCCCCTCCTCTATGATTTTTACAAAAGTTTCATTAAAAACTCATGGGGTTTTGTAATTGATTTATATAGAATCTAATGATTTGATTATGGGTTTTCTGATTTTAAAATCTTATCATAATCTATGGATTTTTGATAAGCTTTTGTGATTTAAATTGATTACAATATTGTCGATTTTGATTTCTATGTAATTAATCACAATTATGCATGCCCCCATGATGAATTGATTTATGATCTGATTACCCATTGATGATATTTATAAGCCCAGCATGAATTATGATTCAAATCATGAAACCAATATATTACCCATTATGATTTTATGAATTTCAAGCTATATGTATGATTTACAAGTATGTATGAGCCTTATGAATCATGAATTATATTTTTGGCCGACTCACGGGCCTTATGTCATGGCTAGTTCATGTATGTACAAGAATGTTTATGATTATCATGATTTAACTAGCCCATGAATTCATGCATATTATACTATGAGAACTATATATATGTTTTAGGAGTAATATCGAACACCGAGTAGGTTCGGGTCCTAGGTTCTGCCCCGGATCTCATAAACTACGTGCCACCATAGGTATGTTGGGACCTCCTATGGGACTGTCCCCAACCCAAACGATCCTTTTCATGGTGATATCACACTTTTATGGTTCTATCCTTGGCAAGGTATGAACACCCTCCCGTCTAGGGTTACAAGTCGGGTTTCATGTGTGCTCATATGGGGTATGTCATTTAAGAGAACATCCCACCGTTCCTCATTATTTATGCATGTTAAGATTATGTGTATGGGCTCATGTCATGTTAAAAAAGGCTTATCTCTTACGATTATGATTATGATTGTCATTCCCCACCTTGGGAGGCGTGACTGGAACCTAGTGCCACACTGGAATCTGACTGACCTAGATAGGACTATGCATGTCTGGTGCATGCCTGCAACTCGACTCAAGAAAACAACATGCTATATCTCAGCTGTAAACACAGACCCCGGCCGACAAGGCCTTATAGCCACCTATAAATGAAAATAGCTAACCAACAACATACCATAACAGGGATTCCTATGTGGGCCGACAAAGCCTCCATGATATCTAGTTATAACTGAAATGGAAACAATCTGCTATCCTAGGCCCCACACGACCAACATACGAAACATAACTGATTAAGGCCCCACACGGCCAACATTCAACTAACTGACTGATGCCTGTAGTCTGCAAGCCTTTAAGAATAAAAATAGTGGTCGGGACAGGGCCCCAACCTACCCCAAGATACTGTACAACTGAAAGACAGAACTCTCTACAACCTGGCAGCTCCGAATGAAAGGAACTGGCCCAACGGTGAACTCTGAGCAACTGCTACTAAAGATACTGAATCCTATCTGACTAAACCTGCAGGCAAGTAATGAAGTGCCCAGGGGAGGGCGTAAGCACAATATGTACCGAATATGTAAGGTAATAATGAGCTGAATATAAGCTATGAAATACTGGAAGTAAGTAGAAAGGAGAGGCAGAGAGATTAACCTGTATGCCTGCTGATTTGTAATTTGCATCTAACCAACACTTACATGTACGTAAGTTAAGAATGTATAGCTACATATCTACAAGCTATAACTACCATACAAGAATACAAATAAGAACCTCACCTGGCCCCCATAAGCCGGAAGGTACAATCAACACAGAATAACCCATCCGAGGCCCCCATAAGCCCTAGTGAGTGCACTTAAATCTATATACCCCTAACCAGGTTTCTATGACTGCACTGGTGATATAGCCAATCTATCAGTCCCATGGGGATGCAACTGGGCCCACGTGGCCCCTGATCTGTTAGATGTGTTTGAGTCCTGTGGGCTCCTGATATTTGCACCCCGGGCACCAGGCTCGTCGGGTGTGTGGTGCGGATACGACGTATGTATAATAGTCCATCCATGGAATGGATTCTATGTGGACCTGGGACCCCGTCTTCGTCCCTTGCAAACGGCATGCCGCTCTTTTTGGAGTGACATCATCTTGCCCCTGGCGGGCGTCGACACAACTAGTAACCCTAGGGTGGTCATGGAAGTCTCCTAAGTAAGGGAAACCCCGAACCTAGAGGCTGTACGAATATCTCAATCTAGCCACTTGAAAGGAATAACTGGACTTCCGGGCCTAACGCCACTACTGCTCACCCCTAGGATAATCTGTAAAACTTCTAGTAGGCACTCCATGCACATGTATCTGATCAGAGGATCCTGATAGTGATCATGATCTCTAATAGTTTGGACTGAAAAGGGTGAGATCTGGAGTGGTCCAACATAACCCTGAATGTCCTGCTCGGACGACTCTAATTCATAAGCAACTGCGGGGTCGTGAATGACTAACTATTCAACTCCCCCGCCTGGTATCACTGTAGGGCTGGTACTAGACAAACCTGCATTTGAGCGGTCGACCCCTAATCCCCCATGGGAAGTTTTCTGACGCCCTTAGCATGTGGGAAGCACCATACTAACAGGGTACTTACTAGAGCCTTAGACATCATATTGGTCTAATCGGGTCTTATATTACTGTTCTGGGTGATTTTTAACCTTATAGACAAGTTCATATAAACTCAGCCACTCCTGGCGACCTATACCTGAATACCTTATGAGGGATGACTGGTGCACTGGTCCGGCCTCCAACTGCTGATAAGGTCCCCTTTCTTAGGGTATCCACGGGTCTATTTGACCTGGGTAACTTAATTAGCTTTCTAGTGGTCTGTAGGATGAATGTTAAGTCAATTGGGACTGACAACCACTGGTAATACTAATGACTAAACCTAACTAGGTAGTAGGCTGTCACTAGCTCACTACACAACTCTGGGTTGCTGTTTCTAAGGCATGGCTCTCCTATCTAGGTTGCTGGCCCTGGGGCGTAGGAATGCGTCAATGGAACCGAGGAATGCTTTCCTGACAATACAGGCACCAAACTGGCAATTAAACCGCCTAACTGTGCCCATACTTGTTCAACCAACTGGTTCAGGCCCGATAACTCTCACGAGCTCCTAATGTCTAGGCCTGGCTAAAACATATAAGTCTACCAACCCAATGAACTGGAAAATAGAAGAGTTTTTATGATGCTCCTAGCATGAATCACACTTAGCCTGCTCCCTTTTGACGAGGGATCCTGCGGTATGATCTGTATACAATTTCTAGCAGCTAACCAGAACTTATGTAACCGTAATCTACTAATAGCAGTTAATCACGACATACCTGAGCTTTATATATATCACTAACAACTAATTACAACATATCGACTTATAGTCTAATGGTAGCATCTGTCTACGGCATCTGAAATTGTTATTTCTATTCGAGAACATAAGTCGTAATGTTGTACGACAAGGATACTTGCTGAGAGTTAAGCCTTACATACCTCGACTGTCGTTCACTTATCAACTGGTGAGTATTGGCTTGTGTATAACTGTCCTTCTCAACTGCAATGGTATTACTAGAATAAAATAGCTAGTTTTAATACTAAATTCAATAAAATGATAATTTTATATAATTATATTAATTATAATTCAAGNAAATACGACCGAAAACTCATAATTTCTCAGAAACCCAGAAGCAATAAACGCTTACTTTAAGCCTGTGATCGTATTGACACAAGTTTAGAGCAATTCCAACAACTTGGGCTTGGCGCGACCACGATTCACCGGGCGAATTTCACGAAACTAACTCCATAGCAATGCTCCCTGCAGCCTTATACTTTTATACACACAGTTAATTCAGATTTGAACGGTGTTTCGTATTGTAAACGGGGAAGATTTACTTTGTTCCTTCGTACCTTCGTACCTTCTCTCTGTTGGTCGAGTAATATCTGAAAATAACTTAGAATCAAACAATGAGACTTTTATATACTTGAGGCGGTGGACAAGGCAACACGGCACGGGCCTCAATGCATCGCTTTACGGGTGTTCCACATTGGGTAACGCCGAGGGGGCTGCTCCGTGCCATGTTGCCCCTCTGGGAAACTTGGTTCGGCCTCCTCCCGAGAAATCCCAACTTTGCACTTGTTCGGCCTTTTCCCGGGCCCTTTCATCGTACGTATGGAAGTCCAAAACTCTCAACCAATGTATGAATAAGCCGACTAAATGTTAGAACTTATGAGGTGTATCATCCTCCCCCCCTTACGGACATTCGTCCTCGAATATTGACTTTAGCCTACAGGATCCTTAACTCTTGTAACTACTTATCTTGGAAAAATTTCGGCAGAGTTTCCCCTATAATATAGACTATCTGAAAATCCTGAAACGCAGAAAGGTCCAATATAGGTATTGCAAACAATACTATAACAACTATTCCATATCAAGCTAAAGTTAACTACACCACCTATATATACATAACACCATTACGAAATGATGACTGAATAGATAATATACCTTTAACTGCCTAATCTGAGCTAAACTTGGAAAAAATGAGGATATCTGGTTTTCATGTCATGCTTCACAAGTCATTTCTTCTTCATTCTTATTCTTCCACAAGACTTTAACTGAGATGACACCTTTAAATTCTCAATCTCCGAACCTAGTATGGCAAGTGGAACCTCTCTATAGGCCTCTTGTAGGTATTTTACAACATTAGCGTGCAAGAGCTTGAATTGACCATTTTCAGTTCTAGAGGAAAATTTTGGCCCATGCACTACTTTGGTTGCCTCCAAGAAGATACAATATAATCAATGAATCTAAGGCTAAACTTGTCTTTTCCCTAGTTCTCGTAGTATCCTTTATCAGCAAAGCTTCTGGGGGTACTCAACCATTGCTCTAATCCTTAACTGTTTGTATTGCATGTTAGGGTGAAACTTTTGACAACCCTGCGGTATCAGTACTCTTTTCTAAATAAGTTTAACTTTTCCCTGCTGTCCATTTTAACATGCCCAGGTTTACTCTACCTGCCTGAAGTTATCATCCAGAAGGCTTGCACTTCCATTTATTATGGACCTCGAGAGTCTGAGTTTTATATTCTACTTAGCCACCTATTTGGGTACGAATAACTGTGCTTAAGTTGACATATGTCACCATATGTTCTAGCGCCCTTTCCTAAAATTTAGTCGTAGATTGCATCTCTTTGTTGGAGTTTATCAAACACTGGGGCTCCACACACTCCATCTACTTCTGAGACATTTAACTTGGCATGAGTCTTAGTCACGACATAATTTCAACTAGTGAGGCACAAATTGATCTCATTGGTCTTTCTACACTGACTCAAATGAGGTCAAGCTACACCTGGTATGAGATAACCTTGTGATTGTATTCATATTAATTACTTCCCACTCTCTTGAGACGCGATCATCTCCTATATTGGACCTCTTAGTTCCTGTCATTTCACCTTTGTTGGCTTGTCTCTGGAGCTCCATTGCTATGAATCAATGATATCCTTTGTCTTTTCATACCATCTCATGGAATTTTTTTTTAAATTCTGGGAGTAACGGACACATGCACCTTGGCTATGGTCTGCTATTTGAAGTTCTGCCACCCTTGGAACGTGAGGTCGACATCTAGGCCTTATGGCCCTGCTCGTTATTATCTTGAGGGCCAATAACTTTTTGCTGGGCCTTGTTTCCAAGTTGCACTAGGTTAAATTCTCCGTGTCGGCACTCCCTTACCTTCTCCTTTGGCGGGTATACTGCCATATTCTAGGATACAACCTTACAATCTCTTAACTGTTAGCCCGATGCTTGGTTCTCAATATTCGGTGGTGATTCTATATTCCATCAACCTGGAGGTGATTCTAGTTTCCCCCAAGGTTAGGCATTCACACCTTTCCCCTTACTTTTATTAAATTGAACTCTGGGGTTTATGGTTTCTGCCTTATATTGTTAATAATGTTACCAGCTAGGTCTCAACCTATATCTCTTCTGACTTGCAGTCGGGCCCATTTTATTCATACAACCTCCCTGTCTTTGGATATCACAAATTAGGACCATAACCATTATCTTGCAGGCATATCCTGCCGTCATTAGCATACTACGACGAGTTTAGCCTTTTTCTGACTTGAACTTTATTGTTACTGGGGGTTTATTACTGATGGACTCTTACACGCACTTCGAGTAATCTGGTAGTTTTACCTGCTTTCCTGACTTATTACCGTGAAGGTATAGACAGTTTACTTAAACATTAGGGGTCCCCACTACTTCCTAACACTTCTCGGAGTCAGCAATTCCAGCCTTCATTTTCCATTTACTCTAGGCAATATCGCCTTAATTCTTACGTCCTTTGCTATACTGGAAACATAACTAGGAGGCGAGATTAGCCTTTTCTTACCACAATGAGACTGAAGTATGGAATTGTGCAACATTCGGAGGGTTGGAGGTAAGAATCCCATGATTCCCTCTCTTTTACGTATCCTTCAGATAATCTAATGTTAACTATTTCCTTGGCCAGATCATTTATATCTACTAAATAAGTCGACACATATATGCGCTATACTCCTCACTTCCTACTCTAAGATTATAAAAAGAAACTAGGGACGGTGCTGGTAGATTTATCACATTGAGAGGTTCCTGGTACCTCGAGAGAGTATTAGAGAAATCAAAGGCGTCCGCTCCCATCCTTAGGCTGACTGTCTCCCAACTGTGGCGCCTCAATGATACCTCCTCCTGCCACTGTAGTTATCTTGCAACTGGCTGGTGTCTGTCTTATATTGAACATTACTCTAGAAAGACATAACAAGGGAAGCTTAGTGACTCAACCTTACATGCCTCCTGCCTATAAAATGTGGTGCACAACACATTTATAAGCAAGACTCTACTAGACTCGGTTTGCAGACTCCCTGGGATATGAACTGCTGTGATACCAAGTTTGTCACACCCCACTTTGGGAGACATGACTGACACCTAGTGCCACACTAGAATCAGACTGACCTAGCTAGGATTATGCACGTCTGGTGCACGCCTGCAGCTCGACTCAAGAAAACAACGGGCTATATCTCGGCTGTAAACACAGCCCCCGTCCGACAAGGCCTTGTAGCCACCTGTAAATGAAAACAACTAACCAATAACAGACCATAACAGGGAGTCCTATGCGGGCCGACAAGGCCGCCATGATATCTAGTTATAACTAAAATGGAAACAATCTGCTATCCTAGGCCCCACACGACCAACATACAAAACATAACTGATTAAGGCCCCACACGGCCAACATTCAACTAACTGACTGATGACTGTAGTCTGCAAGCCTTTAATAATATAAATAGTGGTCGGGACAGGGCCCCGGCCTACCCCAAGATACTATACAACTGAAAGACAGAACTCTCTACAACCTGGCAGCTCCGAATGAAAGGAATTGGGCCAACGGTGAACTCTGAGCAACTGCTATTGAAGATCCTGAATCATGTCTGAATAAACCAGCAGGAAAGTAATGAAGTGCCCAGGGGAAGGCGTCAGTACAATATGTACCGAATATGTAAGGCAATAATGAGTTGAAAATAAGCTATGAAATACTGGAAGTAAGTAGAAAGGAGAGGCAGAGAGATAAACCTGTATGCCTGCTGATTCGTAATCTGCATCTAACCAACACTTACATGTATGTAAGTTAAGAATGTATAGCTATGTATTTACAAACTATAACTATCATACAAGAATACAAAAAAGAACCTCACCTGGCCCCCACAAGCCAGAAGGTACAATCAACATAGAATAACCCACCCGGGGCCCCCATAAGCCCTGGCGAGTGCACTTCAATCTCTATACCCCTAACCAGGTTTCTATGACTGCACTGGTGATATATCCAACCTATCAGTCCCCTGGGTATGCAACTGGCCCACTTGGCCCCTGAAATGTAGTTGTGTCCGAGTCCGGTGGGCTCTTGATATCTGCACCCCGGGCACCAGGCTGGTCGGGGGTGTGTTGCCGAAACGGCGTATGTATAATACTCCAGCCATGGAATGGACTCTATGAGGACCTGGGACCCCATCTTCGTCCCTTGCAGACGACATGCCGCTCTTTCTGGAGCGACGTCATCTCGCCCCTAGCGGGCGTCGACACAGCTAGTAACCTTAGGGTGGTCATGGAAGACTCCTAAGTAAGGGCAACCCCAAATCCAGAGGTTGTACTAATATCTCAATCTAGCCACTTGAAATGAGTAACTGTCCTTCTAGGCCTAACGCCACTACTGCTCGCCCCCTAGGATAATTTGTAAAACTGCTAATAGGCACGCCATGCACTTGTATCTGATCAGAGGATCTTGGTAGTGATTATGATCTCTAATAGTCTGGATTGAACAGGGCGAGATCTAGAGTGGTCCAACATAACCCTGAATGTCCTACTTGGATGAATCTAATTCATAAGCAACTGCGGGGTCGTGAATGACTAACTATTCAACTCCCCCGCCTGGTATAACTGTAGGGCTGGCCGAACCTACATTCGAGTGGTCGGCCCCTAATCTCCCATGGGAAGTTTACTGACGTCCTTAGCCTGTGGGAAGAACTGTACTAACATGGTGCTTACTAGCGCCTTATACCTCATCTTTGTCTAATCGGGTCTTATATTACTATTCTGGGTGATTCTTAACCTTATAGACAAGTTCATATAAACTCAGCCACTCCTGGCGACCTGTACCTGAATACCTTATGAGGGCTGACTGGTGCGCTGGTCCGACCTCCAACTACTGATAAGGTCCCCTTTCTTAGGGTATCCACGGGTCTATTTGACCAGGGCAACTTGACTAGCTTTCTAGTGGTCTGTAGGATGAATGCTAAGTCATCTGGGACTGACAACCACTGGTAATACTAATGACTAAACCTAACAAGGTAGCAGGCTGTCACTAGCTCACTATACAACTCTGGGTTGTTGTTTCTAAGGCATGGCTCTCCTATCTCGGTTGCTGGCCTTGGGGCGTAGGAATGCGCCAATGTCCCCGAGGAATGCTTTCCTGACAATACAAGCGCCAAACGGGCAGTTAAACCACCTAACTGTGCCCATACTTGTTCAACCAACTGGTTCAGGACCGATAACTCTGACGAGCTCCTAAAGTCTAGGCTTGGCAACAACATATAAGTCTACCAACCCAATGAACTGGAAAATAGAAGAGTTTTTATGACGCTCGTATAGCGAATCACACTTAACCTGCTCCCTTTCGATGAGGGATCCTACGGTATGATCTGTATACATTTTCTAGAAGCTAACCAAAACTTATGTAACTATAATCTACTAATAGTAGTTAACCACAACATACCTGAGCTTTATATATATCACTAACAGCTAATTACAACATATCGACTTACAGTCTAATGGTAGCAATTGTCTGCGACATCTGAAATCATTATTTCTATTCTAGAACATAAGTCGTAACGCTGTACGACAAGGATACTTGCCAAGAGTTAAGCCTTACATACCTCGACTGTCGTTCACTGATCAACTGGTGAGTATTGTCTTGTATACAACTGTCCTTCTCAACTGCAATGGTATTACTAGAAGAAAATAGNATAGCTAGTTTCAATACTAAATTCAATAAAACAATAATTTTATATAATTATATTAATTATATTTCAACTTAACGAAATACGACCAAAAACCCATAATTTCTCAAAAACCCAGAAGGAAGAAATGCTTACTTTAAGCCTGTGATCGTATTATCACAAGTTTGGAGCAATTCCAACAAGTTTGACTCGGTGGGACGATGATTCGCCGGGTGAATGTCACGAAACTAACTCCGTAGCAATGCCCCCTGTAGTCTTATACTTTTATACTTGAAGTTAATTCAGATTTGGATGGCGTTTCATAGTGTAAATGGGGAGGATTTACTTGGTTCCTTCGTACCTTTTCTCTGCTGGTCGAGTAATATCTGAAAATAACTTAAACTCAAACAATGAGACTTATATATACATGAGGCGATGGACAAGGAACGTGGCACGGGCCTCAATGCGCCAATTTACAGGCGTGCCACGTTGTGTAACGCGGAGGCGGCTACTCCGTGCCACGTTGCCCCTATGGGAAACTTGGTTCGGCCTCCTCCCGTGAAATCCTGACTTTGCACTCGTTCGGCTTTTCCCCGGGCCCTTTCATCGTACGTATGAAACTCTAAAACTCTCAACCAACGTACAAATAGGCCGACTAAATGTTATAACTTATGGGGTGTAACAATGATTGTATTACGAATGTCTTGAAAACCTTGAGCCTTATGTTATGGTACGATATTTATGATATGAGCATGATGTACCACTCTTATGATCATTTATGAGATCTCTATATTTTAAAGGTCCGTTTTACTTACCTTGCATACTCAAATATTCCAAGTAGTGACCGCATACTTTCTATGTTGTATCGTTTTATGATACAGAATTCGGCTCTTAGGCTCATCCTCCTCAGTAGTGTTTCAGAGAATGCTATTAGAGTACTTGGTGAGTCTTTATGTTCCAAGGGCCACATGCTTAGACTCTATGCTTTTATTTCAGTTTCAGAATTGTTGGGTTAGTTGGGGAGTTGTCCTATCAACTCTCTTTCATGGTTAGAGGCTTTTCAGACTACCAGTTGTATTCAGACATCATGTATGGATGTTGATTGTCCTTTTTCCGTATTTATGACATGTTTACGTTTTCTTATGTTAAGTGTTCCTCTTATTTGATTGAATTAGATGTATGCTCATTCCATGGGTTGAATTGGGGTCTCTCCAAGCTCCTTGTTCCGTAACTACGATCCGGGTGCACGTTCGGGTCGTGACACACATTAACTCCAAAAATTTACAAAATAAATTATCTTGGGTTGCTTCCCAAGTAGCGCCTGATTTAATATCGCGGCATGATGCAGGTATCATGATTACTCAAACTTCATCAAGATACTTAGTGGGATCATGGTATAACACCCCGAATTTTTTTTGGTGATTATTTGATGTTTTATGCTAGGTTAGGGAAATTACGGGTTGTATATTGGTCGTAGGTGATAAGGGAAATGTGTACGATAAAAAAATCAAAGAGTATGTGAAGTTCATAAGTAAGGGTCAACTTTAAATGGCCATATCTAACAATATATAATGAATTAGAAGCCCCACGACCTATAAAATTAAAG
>JACEIK010010319.1:24490-43302 GCA_018107945.1 Datura stramonium
GGGTGTTACAATATCTCTCCCCTGGGATCATTAGTCCTTGAATGAAGACTAAAACTACTGGAACACTGGGAAAAGAGCTGGAATTCCCAAACTGAAGCTATAAACTGATTTCTAAAGGAATGATTGACTAATAAACTTATTTAACCATGCTAACTGAGTTAACACAACTAGAGTGCACATTGAAAATCTGGATAGAGTTGATGTGTAAAGAACTGAACAGAGTATTGAGGAGGAATTTAATACCCAATGCTGAAACTGAATTGGAAGGGAATAAATGGGGATATTTTTCCATCATGTCTGCTTTGGCCTCCCATGTGGCTCCCTCAACTTTCTGTTCCTCCACAAGACTTTCACTGAAGTGACTTCCTTGTTTCTCAGCTTGCGAACCTGATGGTCTAGGATCTGAACTGGTACCTCTTCGTAAGTGAGACTATCCTTAACTCCCACACTGTTTAGTGGCACAACTGAGCTCAGATCACTGATGCACTTCTTCAATAGTGACACATGGAAGACTAGGTGCACAGATGCTAACTCCAAAGGTAATTCTAACTCGTAGGCCATATTGCCAATTCACCTCAAAATCCTGTAGGGTCCTATATACCTCGGATTGAGTTTCCCTTTCTTTCCAAACCTCATCACCCCTTTCATGGGTGAAATTTTCAGATAAATGCAATCATCTACAACAAATTCTAACTCTCTCCTCCTCACATCAATATATGATTTCGCTGGCTCTAAGCTATTTTCAACCTTTCCCTGATAAGTTGCACTTTCTTCATAGCTTCATGAACTAAGTCTGGTCCTATCAAGGTAGCTTTGCCAACTTCAAACCCCCTATAGGAGACCTATTAATCTATTACCCGATACGCAGCCTATCTCTATTCCTCCCTACAGGATGGCCCAGACGAACTAAAGGATTTGAAGGATCAGTTAAAGGATTTGTTGGATAAGGGCTTCATTAGACTGAGCCAGTCTCCATGGGGTGCGCTAGTTCTATTTGCTCAAAAGAAGGACGGTTACCTTCGCATGTGTATTGACTATCGACAGTTGAACAAGGTTACCATCAAGAACAGGTACCCCTTACCTAGGATGATGATTTGTTCGACCAACTTCAGGGTGCCAAGTGCTTTTCCAAGATTGATCTCAGGTCCGGGTATCACCAGATCAAAGTTTGGGAGAGTGACATCCCGAAGACCGCTTTCAGGACTCGATATAGTCACTACAAATTTGTTGTTATGTCTTTCGGACTAACCAATGCCCCTGCTGCTTTTATGAATTTAATGAACAGGGTGTTCAAGGAATATCTAGATATGTTCGTGATCATGTTCATCGATGACATTCTTATATACTCCTGGGTGAGGAGGTGCATGCCACTTATTTGAGAATAGTGCTGCAAACCCTCAAGGATCGTCAGCTGTATGCAAAGTTTAGCAACTGTAAATTTTGGCTAAACTTGGTGGCATTTCTAGGTCATGTGGTATCAAGAGAAGACATAAGGTTAGATTCCCAGAAGATTGAGGCGGTGAAGAATTGGCCCAGACAAAGTGAATCCTTTAGAAATTTGGAGTTTCTTGGATCTAGATGGCTACTACTGGAGGTTTTGTTTGAGGGTTTCTCATCTATTGCGGCACCTTTGACTAAGTTGACTCAGAAAAGGGTAAAGTTCCAATGGTCGGAAGCTTGTGAGAAAAGCTTCCAAGAGTTGAAGACCCGACTCACTTCAGCACCAGTGTTGACCTTGCTTGAGGGTATTGAAGGCTTTGATGTGTATTGTGATGCTTTGAGAGTCGGAATGGGATGTGTGTTTATGTAGCATTGGAAGGTAATAGCATACGCCTCGAGACAACTGAAAGTTCATGAAAAGAATTACCCGACCCATGATCTTGAGTTGGCTGCGATGGTGTTTACATTGAAGATATGGCGGCATTACTTGTATAGGGTCCACGTGGATGTATTTACGGATCGCAAGAGCTTGCAATATGTGTTCACACAGAAAGATCTAAATCTTCGGAAAAAGAGGTGGTTGAAGTTACTTAAGGACTATGACATGAGTGTCCTTTATCACCTGGGCAAGACAATATGGTTTCAGATGCACTTAGTAGGCTCTCTATGGAGAGTGTGTCCCACGTGGATGAAGGAAAGAAAGAGTTGGTGAAGGATGTCCACCGACTTGCAAGATTGGAAGTTAGATAGTTTGACTCGATTGATGGCAGCGTTATTGTGCGGAATGGGTCAGAATCGTCCTTAGTGGTCGATGTCAAATCTAAGAAAGGTGAGGATCCGACCTGTAGGAAGCTGAAGGAAGAACTGCAAAGTCAAAAGGTGGAGGTTTTCTCCCAAGGGGGAGTTGGAGTGCTATGATACCAGGGTCGACTATGTGTTCCAGACGTTGATAATTTGAGAGTTCAGATATTGCATAAAGCACATGGTACTAGATATTCTATCAACTCGGGATCTATGAAGATGTATCGGGACTTGCGAGAAATCTATTGGTGGGGTGGTATGAAAAAAGGATATTGCGGAGTTTGTAGCTACATGTCCAAACTCTCAGCAAGTGAAAGTCGAGCATCAGAGGCCGGGAGGTATACTTCAGGATATTAGCATTCCCACTTGGAAGTGGGAGGAAATAAATATGGATTTTGTTACAGGCCTACCTCGTACTCGCCGACACTATGACTCCATTTGGGTGGTGGTAGACAGGTTAACTAAGGCGGCACACTTCCTACCGATCAAGACCACGAATTCAGCGGATGATTATGCCATGTTGTATATTCGAGAGTTGGTTTGACTTCATGGAGTGCCCTTGCCTATTATTTCAGACCGAGGTACTCAGTTTACCTCTCAATTTTGGCGTTCTTTTAAAAAAGGACTTGGGACACAAGCTAAGATCAGTACAACCTTCCATCCGCAAACAGACGGCTAGGCAGAACGAACCATTCAGACCCTTGAGGATATGTTGAGGGCATGTGTTATGGATTTCAAAGGTAGTTGGGATGATCATTTGCCCTTGATCGAGTTCACCTATAATAACAGTTATCACTCCAGTATCCAGATGGCACCATTTTAGGTTCTTTACGGGTGAAGATATAGATTCCCATTGGATGGTTCGAGGTTGGCGAGGCAACTATGATAGGACCAGATTTGGTTCACGAGGCGATGATGAAGGTTCAGTTGATGAGGGACCGGTTAAAAACCGCTTAGAGTCATCAGAAATCGTATGCTGATATGAGGAGAAGGGATCTAGAGTTTAATGTGGATGACTGGGTATTTCTAAAGGTATCTCCCATGAAGGGAGTCATGCATTTCAAAAAGAAAGGGAAACTCAGTCCCCGCTATGTTGTTCATTATCGGGTTATGAGGAGAGTTGGTAAGGTAACGTATGAGTTGGACTTGCCTTCAGAATTAGCTTTAGTTCATCCTGTGTTTCATGTATCGCTCTTGAAAAAAGTGCTTAGGCGATCCAGATTTAGTAGTTGCAGTAGACAACTTTGGTGTAAAGGATAGCCTCAACTATGAAGAAATTTTGGTGAAAATCTTTGATCGTCAAGTACATAAGCCGAGGAACAAAGAAGTAGCTTCAGTTAAAGTATTATGGAGAAATCAACATTTTGAGGGAGCTACGTGGGAAGACGAAGCAGATATGATAGCTAAATACCCTCATTTGTTCCTTACCGACTCAGTTTCAGTTTGAGGTATTAGTTTTTCCCTAAACCTTTAATCAACTTTTCATGTTCAGTTCATGTGTACAAGTTTGTTTTATGATATGGTATGTGTATGTGATGTCTGAATTCAGTTCAACTATGTAGTTCTTTTTGGAGGTAGTCATTCTGTCAGTGTTTGACTTAAATGACTGGTAATTGTATATGGTGATAGCTTGTGCTGAGTTTTCTGCATGTTTCTAACATCCGAGGAAGAATTTTCCCAAGGGAAAGTTATTGTTATACCCCTGGAACCCAAGGATCAGACCCGAAAGTAAAAACGGAGAAAAACTGAAAATTCGCACCAGGTCACAAAACGACCCATGAGGTGGGTCGTGAGGAGTGACCATGAGTTGTGAGTTGACTCGTAGTCAGCATGGTTTGGCAAGGCCTAAGTTAGGAGGCCACGGGTCTGACCACAAGTCGTAGTCAGACCTCACGACTCGTGAGGTCACCCGTGGTCTACCTTGGATGTTTTGGAAAGTTGGGATGGGCAGTGTAGGCCACGGAAGGTGACATGAGTCGTGGTCTGACCTCACGATTCATGAAGTCACCCATGGGGTCCCCTTGGATGTTTTGGGTAGTGGATTCAATGGACCTTGGCCACGAATGACCCGTGAGATCCCTCGTGGGGACTGGCGACCAGAAATTTCCTGCGTTTTAATAAGGGTGTTTTCGTAATTCCTAACTTTCTAAGGCCTAAACTACGTCGTTTTGGATATATTTCTGAGTGATATAAGATGAGTTAAGTCCTTTATGCATGCCCGTTATCATGCGAAAGCTTAGAGAGATTTTTGGGAGATTCAAGGTCTTCTTCCCCAAATTTCCATCAATTTCTTTGTGGGTATTCAAGGAACCTCGAAATCAATCCATTCACAGGTATGTAGGATTTTAGAATGGGTGAAATCCTTTCTCACCCATGCCCAAATTTCGAATTTAATCATAAATACTCCTATTAAATTCCATGGAGTTTTACCCAAAAGCATAAAAATGTGATTTCTCTTTATGGGTTTGACTTAGTTGAGTTTCAATTATTGAATTATGAATGATGGGTAGGTTTTACATTATTTTGATTAAAAATTATATTTCAATCTTTTAAATCAAAAATGCCCATTTGATGAAAGTTCATGGAAGTTATGATTTATGATGAATACTCTATATTTTGAGTTTATTGATGATGGAAAAACATGATTCCAAACTGCCATGTTTATGAGCATATTTTTGAAAGAATTGAATATGATGAAGTATTGGGCAATGCCCACATGTTGCAGATGATTTATGATTTATGAAGTGAATTACATGATTTATCGATTTATGATGTTGGCCGATGAAAAAGGCCTATGATTCTTGGCTAAGAATGTTTTAAAGGGGATCCATGATTATAAATGTTATAATTTATCCAATGAATCTTAATTCATGATGTATTTGATTTATGTATGAGCCTATATGCATGTTTTTGGGAGCCGTGTCTAGCACTGAGCAGCCCTGCATTCAAAGGACTACACCGGTGTCTCATAACCACATGCCACCGTGGGTTTCTAAATGATATGATTTATTGATAATGATCTCCTCAAATGTGATATTACACCTAATGCACGACCCTCACCTGGAAATCTAAGGTCGGCTCTGCCCACTTGAGCGAGATAGTGGGGCATCATGAAAGGCTCTACCATGATGGTGTCGGTTATGACGAGTCCTCCCATTGTTCCGTATGTTTTATGCATTGTTATGTTTATGTTGTTGGCTCAAGTTATGTTTTGATAAAGTTTACTTACGATTATGAAAATGAATGATTATGAATGATTTGAAAGTCTTGAGCCTTATGTTTTATTATGAGGATTTGATGTAAGCATGATGTCATTCTTTATTATTTAATTATGAGTTTTATTTATAGCTAAATGTCCGTTTTACTTACCCTGCATACTCGGTACATTCCATGTACTGACTGCATACTTTCTATGTTGTATCATTTCATGATACACGGTTCGGATCTCAGGCTCATCCTCACCCTTAGTCCATCTCAACTTATGTTTTCAGCTTATTAGTGAGTCCACATGTTCCGAGAGCCGTTTGACAGACTTTCATGTTATTTATGTTTCATTATTAGTCGGGTTAGTTGGGGAGGTTGTCCCATCAACCCATCCTATGTATTAGAGGCTTTTAGACAAGTGTGTAGTGCTCAGCTATGTATATGTCTAGTATTTCTCGTTGTTATTCTATAATTACGTTTCCGCTATTGTTTTTATGATTATCATTCCGCTTATTTGAATGAGATTAATTGTATGCATGTTCCATGGGTCGACTTGGGGTTTCTCGTGGTCCCTTGTCCCGTATCTACTATTCGGGTGTACGTTCGGGTCGTGACATGCTGACACTGTGACTATGGGACTGAGAGCCAAATGCTCCACCCTTCCAATCCTTGTGGGACCGAAAAGCAGAGGCACTGGCTGATGTGGGTGCTGGAGTCATCTGTTACGGCTACTGTGGGTGGCTACTACTGCCGGACTTCTGGTGGCCATAATCATATTGACCTGTTCTAGCCCGATTGTTCTCCCGCTCAATATCCTTCAACTTTTCTGCCTCAATCTGCTGGGCATGAACGATGAGGCTGGAGAGGTCATTGTCCTTGACAAGCATTGCGGTCCTGCACTCTTTAAGTACCAGGTTTGATACTCCGTTGACGAATTTGAGCATGTGAGCCTTTGGCTCGGCTACCATCTTTGGAGCATACCTTGAATACCGAGTGAACTCCAATGGTTACTCCTCCACGGTCCTATTACCTTGCTTTAAATTCATGATCTCTATGACCTTAACCTCCCTCAACTCTCAAGGGAAAAATCTTTCTAGAAATGCTGTGGTAAACTCTTCCCACTCTACTGGCCCTGCTACTTCTAGCTTCCCTTTCTTCCATTGGTCGTACCAAATCTGGACCACCCCTTTCAACTGGTAGGTATCCAAATCAGGACTCTCCGCGGAACTAACATCCATAATTCGGGTGATCTTCTACACCTCATCTACAAATTCCTGTGGGTCCTCTCCCCCATTGGATCCATGAAAAGCTGGAGGGTTCATTTTGGTGAAGTCTCAAATCCTAGAAGCTGCTGTAGACCCATTTGTATTCACCGGAACCACCTGCTGGCTCACTTGGTTAGTCACCCTCTGAGCTAGCAGCTGGATTGCCGCTCAGAATTCTACTGAGGACACTTGGTCGTCCTGAGGGGCTGCTGGAGCTGGTGGGCTAGGTCGCTTAGTATTGCCAACCCTCCTTCATTTCCTCGTCTTGGAGGCATATTTTCACTGAAAAGAATAGAGCATGAGTTAGGAGGGGATATTTTGGGATTTAACTTCAACACACGATAAGGAGTATGAACAAAAAGGAGTTTTCATAATAATGTCTTGTAGCCTCCCCATTATAAGTGGCGGGCTTAACACCCATGAAAAGGACTCTGCTTGACGCGACTTTCAGACATCCGAGGCTACTCTAAACGTAGTGCTCTGATACCAAGTTTTTTACAACCCCAGTCTATACCCTGGACGATACATGTTACTTGGTACCACAAGTGACTCCAAGCTAACCCATGGTCATTACACTAGTAAACTGAGTAAACATAAGCGGAATCTTTGAAAATACAGTCATTTAAGAAATACTAATTTGAAAAGAGTCAATATATCAAAAGAAACAATACTGCATAACTGTGTCTGAGAGCCAACTACCAACTGATGAGTTACTGGGACAAGCCCCCATCTAACTCTAAAATCTATCTAAATAGGGACTAACTGAAAACAAATATGGTCCTCAGAAGATGAGGACTCACCAAGAACTACTGCTGATATAGTCTGAGGGAACTACTGATGATGCTGAGACTGAGAACCTGCGCCTGTATCATAAAACAATATAGCATAGAAAGTATGCATCAGTACTTCGAATGTACTGAGTAAGTGAGAGGTAAAATAAGCATAAAATAACAAGTAACTGAACTACAATAACATGAAATGACCAATTGAAATACTGTAAACTAGTAAAACTGAACTATGACTGATATGGTCAATAATGACCCTGACTGATGGTCATAAACATGTACTGGGACTGAGATACTGAACTGAGACTGTACTAACAATTGGAAGAGTCTATAACCAGCATATAACCACGTGAGCTAAATATGGAGTTCGATATATACGACCCATCTATAGAACCCAATATACCTTGCCAGGGTATAAAGGCATGAACTGTGAGATCACTGTTTGGACCAATTTAGGCTAAATAACCTACAATGACAACGTAGTTCTGGGAACCTGGGTGCGTTGGAACCCCGACCCTCTTGGTGCTAAGTCCTACTCCCATTGGATAGTCCCAGTCTGACTACTAAGTTGATTGATCGAAGCTGGGGCCCAAGACTAAGTCAGGGATACTTATCTGGAAGTACCTAGGGAGTTTTATCGAACTGGATAACTGTAACTGGTTTTCTAAGACTGGCTAGAATTGCTTATCTGGAAGTACCTAGGGAGTTTTATCAAACTGGATAACTGTAACTGGTTTTCTAAGACTGGCTAGAATTGCTTATCTGGAAGCGTTGTTACTGTCTAGAGAAAAAACTAAAACTGATATTGGTAGATCTCAGACTGGTCAGAGCTGCTTATTTGGAAGCATCGTAACCATCTAAAGAACTAACTGATAACTGATAATAGGGTGGCATTACTGACACCTCAAGAACTAACTATAGACAAATTGATCAGTTGACATTACTGAAAGATACTGAAGATACTAACATTTTGACTGAGACTGAACTAGTATGCAACTGACTGAGAATTCATATGATAGTAATAGCATGGGAATTCCAACACTGATAGAGTCGAGCAACATTAATGTCCAATCAATTATGCAAGACCCTAATTACTGTATTTAGGGATAAAATCATTTTACAGGAAAAAAGTATCAAAATGATCACTAAGTAGTGGAAATATATCAACAAATAATATGAACAACATTCCATATGAAAGAATCTGAATATGACTAAAAAATTACTCTAATTCGAAATTTCAGGATTAGAACTGATAGAAGATTATGGAAGGGTTTTGGGGACACAAGGGAAGAAAAATTTCCTTATTGAATTCCCACATACCTGGTGGAAGATTCTCGAGAAAATCCTTCAGAAATTGAGAAGAAGATTGAATGCCCTAGCTTTGCCCCGAGAAGTCTGTCTGTAACTCCTTTGCTTTGATGATCGAGAGTTGAGTTAAAAAAAATGAAAGAGACTTAGTAAATTATTACTTTAATTATCTCTAAAACATGCCCAAAATGACATGGTTTAGGAACTAAAATAACTAAAAGTTACGAAAATGCCCCTAAAATAAAATCTGGAAAACTACCTGATAGGGACCAACGAGTCATACAATGAGTCGTTGGTTGGTACCACGACTTGTTGGGACTAGTCGTTGGTCCTGGGCCTAGAACTTGGCTCACTGGAAATTGGAAATGAAGGGGACCACGACTCGTTGGATGAACCAGCAGGTCATTGGTACCTCTCGTGGCCACTGGCAGGAAATTGAACATTACACTGGACCCCTATGTAACGAATGACACCACGACACGTTGGTTGATCCATTGAGTCGTCGTCTGCTCTCATCCTGGCTACTGGAATATCTGAGGGATTTTTATACTTGTTGTCACGGATGGAAACAATGACTCATTGTGTGGTACAATGGGTCATTATTGCTTTTCGTTGATACTGGGAAATGATTTTCAACCACACCTAAGCTCCAACTAACGAGTCACCCCACGATTCGTTACATCAAACGAAGACTCGTCGTTTGACTCATGGGTTCCTGGAAAGGGTTTAACTTATTTATGAGTTGGGAATATAATGAGTGATAGGATGGCTCATTACTCCTCACAATGGGTCATTCCATGTCTCGTTGGTTCCCGAAGGACAATTGGTCGGGCTAACCACGGCCCAAATAACGGGTCGTTACTGCTGACAACGGCTCGTTGTCTCGGTCGTTCAGGAACAAATTCTTTGTGGTTTTTCATGCAAAGTATGAATTTGGTCTAGGAAAGTGTTGGGGTATTACACATAAAGTATTAGCATATTCATGGTCCTTTAGGCTCTCAAAATCCTTGTTATATAAAGTGGTTTCAACTAGTCTTAGGACATCGGCTTCAGGTTTATCAGTTTACATATATCCTTTTATTCAGTTGGGAGTAGTACTTAGCACCGAGTAGGCTAGGGTCCCAGCGCACCCAAGTCTCAGAACTACGTGCCAACATAGGATAATGGATTCTTAATAGTAGAGAATGTTTTCCTTAGCCCGAGGATTACGGGATCCTCACTAGTAAGTGTGTATCCCTCGCCTCAATGGGTGCATGCAGGGGTCATCATTAGTCAAGATTGTCTTCCTAAGTTCACGAGTGATATCATTCCTTAATCATCCTTGGCCTTGGCAACGCTTAGGGCGGCTCTGCTTACTTGAGCGAGATAGTTGGGGCATCATGTTCTCATTCATAATGGTGTCAATTATGAGAATCTACCATAGTACAATTTCAGTTTATGATTTCAGATTCAGTCTTCAGTACATGTACATGATCCTAAAACTAGATTTAATTGTATTTCATTAAATGTTTTCAAACTAGCATCCCATGTCAGTATTCATGCATCTCAGAAAGGGTCTTTGTATTTTATTTCAGCTTATGTACTCATTCATGTTTGTGTATAGTCTTTTTCTCAAATATATAGTATGTTATTGTTTCTAGTTACGTTTCCCATATACTCAGTACGTTCCAAGTTTTGACTGCATACTTATATGCTATATCGTTTTATGATAGAGATCCAAGTATTCAAATTTAGCCCCGTAGTTAGACAAATTCTAGGCCTCATCAACTAGAAGTGGTGAGTCCTTATCTTTCGAGGATGGGCGATACGTTTCTTTATTTAAGTATTATCTTAGATTCAAATTTTGGAGTTAGATGGGGACTTATCCATTAGCTCATCAAACTAGTAGAGGCAGTTAGACTGTGTAGTGTAGTATCAGCTTATGAATCAGTGTTGTAAACAAGTTATGTCCTTATGCATAATGAATGATTTACATTTCAGTTAGCTTTAACTTAGTTTTTTCTTATAAGTTATTGTATGCTTGTAATATGCTATGATATGGGTTAGCTTGGAGCCATTCATGGTTCTAGGTCCCGTGTCGCAGTCTAAGGTCCATGCTCGGCTAATGACAAACTTGGTATTAGAGCATCAAGTGTAGGTGTTTCCTAGGCTGTGTGAAAGCCACGTTAAGTAGAGTCTTTTCCATAGGAGTGAAATGCGCTACACTTATGAGGAAGAGGCTACAAGACGTTTTAGGAAACTTTCCTTCTTTCATGATTCATATCGTGTATAGATTATGAAACTCTAAAAGTTCCTCTTTTAACTCGTGCTCTACACATTCGCAGATGATGCCTCCTACACGAGTAAATGGAAAGAGAAAGAGCAATGGGCACCAGCCAACCCCACTAGCTCCAGCAGACCCGATAAATGAGCAGGTTACCAATGTAGAGTTTCGGGCTGTATTCTAGGTGTTGGCACAGACCGTCATAGCATAGACGAACTATTAGGCAGTGGAACCCATGAGCCCTAACGAGAATGCTATGGCGGCAAGGGTGTGAGATTTTATTAGAATGAACCCGCCGGAATTCTTTGGATTGAAGGTGGATGAGGATCCATAAGAGTTCATAGATGGGATTCAGAATATTACCCAGATTATGGGGATCTCTGGGGAGAAGAGTGCAGACTTAGCCTCCTATCAACTGAAAGAGGTAGTTCATATATGGTTCAAATAATGGAAGGAAGGCCGCAGGGTAGGTGCAACTCCAGTAAATTGGAACGAGTTTGTGAAAACCTTATTAGACAGGTTATTTCCTCAGGAGTTGAGGGCAGCAAAGGCTACAAAGTTCTTCAATCTGCAGTACAATAATATGATGATGTAGGAGTATGCCTTGTAGTTCACTCAATTGTCAAAATTTGCTTCGGAGATTGTTGCTGAGCTGAGGGCTCGCACAAGAAAATTCGTAAATGGAGTCTCAGACTTAGTGGTCAAGGAGTGTAGGACCACTATGCTTATCAGTGACTTGGACATCTCCATACTTATGATCCATGCCCAACAGATTGAGGAGGAAAAGTTAAAGGAATTGGAAAGGGAGAGAAAGAGAGTTAGGATAGGAGATTCAGAGTATTCCCATCAAAGGACGGGTGGTGGACACCGCTCACAGACTCATCAAAGGCCATCAGCCCTAGCACCATCGACAACTAGTGTCTCATCCAGACCTAGGTTAGGGGAGATTATATATCTAGCTTTTAAGAAATATGGGAAGAACTCTTTAGGAGAGTGTATAGCTGGTTCAGACGCTTTCTTTTGGTGGGGCAAGTCGGTCTATAAGCTTAGAGATTGCCCAACAGCCAAACGAGGTGAAGGTAGAGCCTTAGACAACTCTTTAGTAGCTCCGGTAGCCTGCCCACCATCAACTGGTATAGGTAGTGGACAGCGTCAGGACCGCTTCTACGCCCTGTCATCACGCTAGGATCAGAGGAACTCACCAGAGCTAGTCACAGGTATGTTAGGAGCTTTTCATGTTGATCATTGCATGTTGTTAGACCCAAAATCATAGTATAAGGTGTAAGATTTCTTTTAGCATTCTAGCATGAAATTTATCCCGTGAATGGTATGAAATGGTTATAAGTAAGAAGCCTTCAATTATCTCTTTAGAGGCTAATGAGAAGCCAAGAGTTAGTGATGTTAGCCTAGCCTTAAGAAAGGATCCAAGATCCTTAGAATGATAATTTTAAGATAAGGGGATATGATAAGTTGAAGGGCCAAGTCAAATCTTGAGTTGTTTCAAGTAAGGGAGTTCTAGAAATAGTAACATTGGGGTGTCGATCCTTTCATAATCAGATGTTTTTCCTTATGTTTCAGTCGATGTTACGCTTTACTCATGCTTATATTTTGGTTCTCTAAATGATAGGTAACCATTTCAGATAGCAATCCCAGTCTTGCTCTCAATCAGATCAGTTATCATCTCAGCTATTCAGATATTAGAAAGTAGTTTCGGGATTTATAACTTCATCCTTACCAGCTCAGTTCCTGTGTGAGGAAATAATTCCTTCTTAGTCCTCTGCTAAGTTTCATTCCAGTTTCATGTCCTTGAGATATTCTCATGTCTTAGCATGCATGTATGATCCACAAATTTAGTTCATCTATGTATCTCAGTTCGAAGTTAATCACTCCATCAGTGTTCAATCCATATCATTTAGTTTTGGGATTTGCAGCTCTTTCTCTATCTTTTCAGCTCTATTAGTCTCTGTTCGAGGACAAATATTCCCAAGGGGGAGATAATCTAACACCCCAAAAGTTCGTAAGATTAGATCCTAGACATAAAGTAGAAAACCAGCAGAACCGGACAAAAATCCCACAGTACAAGTCATATCACGACTCATGGTGAGTAACCAAAGATTGTGACTTGACCCTTGGGGAGCAACAGATGTTTCAGGGTTTCAAAAACCACGATCCAAGGGATGAATCGTGGTAGGATGGTATGGTTCATTGTATGAAATAGTGAGTTGAGGTCCATAGAAGGTGATAGACTTGATGGAGAAGTCACGACTGGATGTCACAATCTGTACCAGGTCTATACGAGTCGTACTAAAAGGTTATGGTAGGGATTCAGAGATTTTGTTAGGAAGTGGGTTCGAAACCACGATTGGTGGTCACGAATCATACTGAGGTTGTACGATTTGTACCTAAGGGTCGTAGGGTGAAAGTTTAGAGAATGGTCCAGGGTAGAACTCATAGTTACGGTCGTCAGTATGAGTCGTGGGTTCTAGGTATGAATCGTGGTATAGGTCATACCACTGGGCGGGGAAATTTTAAATGAAAAGTCTCAGGGGTATTTTTGTAACTTTTTATGCTTTTAATTCCTAAGTTACTTCATCTTGGGTTCTTAAAGGGGTCTATTAAGGGGTTTTCCTAGCCCGATCCCTCATTCTACTCAAAATAATACGTAAGTCATCTTCTCCCTTTTTCTCTCAAGGCTCAAAAACTAGGGTTTTCTATCCAAGGTGTAGTAAGCTTCAAGATTTTTAGAGGGATCCTTCAACCAGATATGTGATACTTCAACAAGGATCTGTTTTCATCCTTGTGTCCCAACTAATTTCATAAATCCTAGAATCTTCAATTCTCTAGTAAATCATGTCTTAGGGTTTTGATTCTACATATGAATTCTCTTATGTTAGTCATGTCTTTCAAGCCCCTTATGATTGATAGCTATGTATGTTCATGATTCTTTTCTCAAATTCATGATCTATGTCCATGATATGATAATAGCATGATTTCTAAGACTCAACCATGATTTATCACTTTTTTTTGAAAACATGGTCGGTTTGACATAAATGATTCTTCCACGATTTCAGTACATATGATTTACACTATGATTTGGTTCTATGATTATCATGAATTTAGTATGATCAACATCTTTGTGGTTATTTATATTCTCAGGACTCTTGCTAGTTAGAAAGTAGTTCTGACTAGTCTTAGAACATCATCTTTGAGCTCTCAATATTAACATATTCATGGTCCTTTAGGCTCTCAGAATTCTTGTTAGATAAAGTGGTTTTGACTAGTATTAGGACATTAACTTTAGGTTTATCAATTTACATGTATCCTTGTGTTTAGTTGGGAGTAGTACATAGCACTGAACAAGCCAAGGTTTCAGTGCACCCAGGTCTCAGAACTACATGCCACCATAGGATAAGAAATTCTCAATAGTAGAGAATGTTTCCTTTAGCCCATGGAATACGGGATCCTCGCTAGTAAGAGTGTCTCCCTCGCCTAAATGGGCGTACATAGGAGTCATCATTAGTCGGGATTTCCTTCCTGAGTTCACGAGTGATATCACGCCTTAATCGTCCTTTGCCCTGGCAGTGCTTAGGATGACTCTGCCTACTTGAGAGAGATAGTTGGGGCATTATGTGCTCATTCATAATGGTGTCAATTATGAGAATCTCACATAGTACAGTTTCAGTTTATGATTTCAAATTCAGTCTTCCGTACATGTACATGACCCTAAAACTAGATTTAATTGTATTTCCATAAATGTTTTCAAACTAGCATCCCATTTCAGTATTCATGCATCTCAAAAAGTGTCTTTGTACTTTACTTCAACTTATGTATTCAGTCATGTTTATGTACAGTCTTCTTCTCAGATTTATAGTATGTTCTCATTTCCAGTTACGTTTTCCATATACTCAATACATTCTAATCACTGACCGTATACTTTATGTGCTATATCATTTTATGATAATAGATCTAGGTATTCAGACTCATCCCCATAGTTAGACACATTCCAGACCTTATCAGCTAGCAGTGGTTAGTCCACATCTTCTGGAGATGAGAGTTATGATTCTTTATTTTAGTATTATATTAGTTTTAGATTTTTGAGTTAGCTGGAGACTTGTCCCAGCAGCTCATCAGACTAGTAAAGGCTTTTAGACTATGTAGTGTAGTATCCGCTTATGACTCAGTGTTAACAAGTTATGTTCTTACACATAATGAATGGTTTACATTTTAGCTAGCTTCCACTCAGTTTTTTCTTATAAGTTATATTATGCTATGCCATGAGTTTTCTTGGAGCCATTCGTGATTCTAGGTCCCATGTCGCGGTTCAGGGTCTATGCTCGAGTCGTGAAGGCTATTACTTGTTCTTGTGTATGTATGTCATCTAGAACTAACTCCGAATGTGATTCAAGGCGAAATTCTAGATGTGTCTGAGCTTGGAAAATGACCTTAGGTCCTTTTTGGATAGTCACTTCACCGAAAACGATGCCCTCCTTTAATATTGGTCTTAGTCAACCCCTTTTGATCCTTAAATCTTTCTCTTGATAACCATATTATACACCTTGATACTTTTTGAATCCTCTACTTTGGCACCCGATCCTCCCTAATTGCTAATAAAAAGGAAAAAATGGGGCTAAAAGCCCAAAATTTAGGGGTGGATATGAATAAAAATAAAATAAAAATGAGATTTTGATGTAGGGAAAAGCCTAAGTTTAGGGGTGTGTCCTTCAACTCTTTTAGCTCAGCTGGAGCCATTCTGTAGGGAGGAATAGATATAGGTTGCGTATCGTAAAAAAGGTCAATACCAAAATCAATCTCCCACTTGGGAGGAACTCCTAGCAAATCATCTAGAAAGACCTCTGGGAACTCACTTACTACCGGGACTGACTGGATAGTCGGGGTCTCGGACTCAACTTCCTTAACCCTAACTAGATGGTATACACAACCTTTCAAAATCATCTTCCTGGCCTTAAGATAAGAAATAAAATGACCTATAGGCATATTGAACTGCCCTTCCACTCTAAAACTGACTCACCCGGAAAGCGGAACTCCACCATACAGGTTCTACAACTTAAACGGGGAAAAGTGGAATGAGCTTTAATGTGAGGTAGCACCGAATGCTTAGAGTGTGAATGATTGATCCTTTGAGGAAAGAAAGAAACAAAATATGAGTGGTGCTATCTCTTATCTAGTGAATTCTTAATGAATAAAATAAAGGTGTCTAAAAGGATGGCTCTTTGGGAAAACTTAAATTGTGAAAAGGAGAGATAAGATGGAGTTAACTCAATGTTGTGAGTGGAGTGCTTGAATTGTGTCACAAAAGCGTTACGAAGGCTATAGTCACTTGAACTAAATGATGTTCTACCCTTATCCCTAGCCTATATTATGACCCACAAATCCTTAGTGATTTTGAGTTTTACAACTCTACATTAGTGGAGAGTTACATGAAGGGAAAACTTATGGTTCGATATGTGTACACTTGAATATCTTTGTGAAAGTGAGCATTTTTTGTTATCATCTTATAATCCTTGTTGTATGAATTGCATAATTGTGAGTGGGTTTCTCTCTTATGGTGAGTGGCACTATTTTCTTAGAGTGAATGGTAAAATCTTGATCTCAATTGAGAGATATGAATGCGATAAGTTGTGTAGTGAACTCTAGGCAAACCTTGAATGTCAATGATTTGAGATGCTTGTTGACCTTGATGGAGATGAAAATGTCCCCTGTTTTGTATTGATAGAATGATGGCGATTTTTGTCAAGTGCTTACGATGGTACCAATTGAGATTTGTGTGTGTTTTTGAGTCTTTTTGTGTTTTTGGGGTTATTTTGAGTTCTTGCATGTGGCCCTTATATCTTGTCAAGCTTAAGTTAATTCCGTTATTGAGTAAATGCTTTGCTTGAGGACAAACAATAGTTCAAGTTTGGGAGTTTGATGAGTTGTTAATTTACCAATTCATCTGGCTCTTAAGCATGAGTTATTGCTTCATTTTAACGCAATTTAGAAGGGTTTTATGCCTTTTCCTCTATTTTGTGCAGTCATTTAGTTGCAATAAATATGATGAGAAATTTGAACTTAAAGCTATTTGCCGAAGGAAAATAGGTGACAAGCATGCCACAAGTCAGCAAATGCTTTTACCAGGTGCCACGCAGGAGGATTTGACTGGAACCAGACCTGCGTGCCGCAAGTGGTATTTGCGGACCACGAGTGCTACATAGGAGGCTTTGAGAGAATACAACCTAGGCCGTTGATGTACCTGCATGCCGCAAGTACACATCAGTGGAACGCCGGTGCTCCACATCTCCTTCGAAGCGCAATATCGTCCAAGAAGGTAAGCACATATTTGAGAAGCTTCCAAGGGCATTTTAAAAATTTGTGCAAGGAATATATACAGATTTTTTACCCCATTTGTATAGACATTACATTACATCATAAATAATATTAAAGAGGAGAGATAGTGATAGAGAGAGTACAATTTTATACTTTCTTCATCATCTTCTTTGTGAGAAACACTGTTGTTGCAAATTCTAAGCTGGAAGTGATCTTAAATCTTAATATGAATGGTGTTGAGAAATTCTTTGTTGGTATAATTTTCTTCCCTTAGCTATGAGCAGCTAATTTCTCTTCTAGGTGTGTGTGTGAATGATAGGTTTTTATATTTGATTGGGTATTGACTAATTGATCTTTGATTTGATTATAATTCGTGGATCTATTGATTTCTTCAAGTTATAATCTAAAAATTAATGGTTGCAAACATTAATTGCGCTCTCAAACTTTGCTTTTGCTTGAGAAAGGAAAATGAAATTGGGTAAGTCTTGAATAGTGATGATTTCGAGTTTTTGATCTACGGGTTGGATCTAGAGATAGTCTACATTCAATTTAAACTTCATTTAAGGGTTAGAGCTAGAAATAGTCTAAATCTCCCTCAAGCATTATTTGGTTGTTTTGTAGATTTTGCTTTGAGATTTGAGAAAATCCAAAGTAGACATACTCTTTTGGTTGAGAAACTTCAAGTGTAGCCAAATCCAAGGGTACCATGCACTAATGACTCTATGGCTCTTGATTAATACCTATCAAGTCGATGCCCCATCAAATGCACACCCCTAGTCTCTCATCTTGCTAGCAATAATCGTTTTCCCCTTGTTTTGGTTTAAATTTACATTTGAAACTTGTTCCAAACTAATTCCCCCAAATTTTACTTTATATTTATACATGATGCTTCCTTTTGTGAATTAATTGGCAACATTTGGTAAATCTAGCCTCCTATCCCTATGAAAAATCGACCTCCACTTTTTTTTGGGTACTTTCTTTATTTTTTTAAATATTTTTACATGTTAATATGTAAAAAGTTTTATACATATTTTAGTGTATGGATTATAAATAAAATATGACAATACAAACTGGGTTGTTTATTTTATTATACCAGGTTATATACAAACATGATTTATATAGATTGTGTATAAAGGAAAAAGGAAAAAAATATGTCTAGGGGAAATACGGGAAGACAAAAATCGAGAAGTTTATGAAATAGGAAAAGATAAAAATCTAAGACAAATATATGAAATAGAGAAAAAACAAAAAATTAGGAGAAATTTATGGAATGAATATCAATAAAAAAATGATAAATCACTACTACCGTAATTTATGCATATAATTTTACCTTTTTTTAAGTTACGGTATTTTTACCTTTCCTTACCTTTCTGCTAGATTTGTAATTTTTTGACTGCTAGTTTGAAAAAATAAATATTATTG
>JACEIK010010322.1:14923-42454 GCA_018107945.1 Datura stramonium
TTTTTATAATTTTATAATACATTATTTTTACGAGATTCTAACAAATATTTATCTCCGCAAAATTAAAAATTATTAAGGTATGTGCTATTAATACCTTTAATAAATTCAACTTTTATTTTAATGGGTCAAGACCCATTGATCGCATTTTTAAAATTTTCCTCTGTTTCTGTTTAATGTGTTAACTATATCATTTTTCTTAAAGCATCTATATCATCGCAGTAATTATTTCATAATGATAAAGAATATGAAGTTTTTCTTCATATTTTTTTTAAGAAAATAAATGCAGTCAACTATTAATAGATATTAGTATGATTATGATAATATACATATGCATATCTCCAATTAAAATATCTAAATCATTTTACTTGTTTGTCAATTTAATTATAATAAATGCTTATCTTGTAATACTAAAAGACAAATAAAGTCTGGATTAATTCGAAAGAACACGACATAATAAGCTTCTAATATGACAAAATTTTACTCAAGTTTTTGTTACTAAATAATTATATTACTTTTTACTATTTATTCAAGTAATCATCGTTATCTCTAACTTTTTTATTTTCCGTGATAATTTTACTATATTATTTTTTAAAACTTGAGTTTGTGACACTTGACATTATTCAAAAAAAATTAATTATCATGATTTTTTTATGTTGAAATTCACTTTAATACTGAAGGTCTTGGGAATACTATGAAAAGAGAAAATGATGCATCTAGTCAAGATAAAGCGAAGGTCATGATTTTTCTTCATCTTCATGTAGGATTAAAATATTAAATATTTAATAGTGCAAGATCCACTTGCATTGTGAAATAATTTGAAGGACCAATATGACCACCTAAAACTTACGGTATTACCGAAAACTTGATATGAGTGGATACACCTCCAATTCTAAAATTTTTAAAACTGTAATTGAGTATAATTTTTCTATTCACAAAGTAAGTTTCATAGTAATACTATGTGGAGATACTATTATTGATGAAGACTTACTGGAGAAAACTTTTTTCACTTTTCATGCTTCAAATGTGCTGCTACAATAACAATACCATGAAAAAAGACATAAGAAATATTTTGAATTATTACATGGCTACTTTTGGCTGAGCAGAATAATACTTTATTGATGAAAAATCATGAAGCTTGTCTCACTAGATCTGCTCCATTTCCGAAGCAAATGTTGCAAAAATATATAATCATTTTCAAACCAAAAAAAAATAATTACTGCAGCCGTGATCATGAACGTGGAAGGGGATGAGATATATCATCATCATGGTAGGAATAAACTGGAGAACAATTTCTCAACATAATTCTTCAAGTAGTAAAGTCAATATTTGCCATTGATGTGGTATGAAAGGTCACTGGACACGTGTTTGTCGTACGCCTGATCATTTTGTTAAACTTTATCAAACCTCCCTCAAAAGGAAAGATAATAATGTGAAGACACACTTGACCTTTCAAAATAATGATGATGAAGCAGCTTTATTAAATAAATATGATGATATTGTGGTAAATCTTGTTTATAAAAATGATGACTTTGGAGGCTTCTCAAATATTACTCATTTAGAAGTTGAAGACTTCTATGATATTATTTGAAGAACTGATCATCTCATTGGGGAATAAAGATATAAGAAAAGTTGTTTCCTTTTATGTTTGTAACTAAGTTCTTCTTCTTAAATGTTTTTTTCAAAAGCATCATATTTTGCTAATTTCAATATTTCTAGTGCAGTTTCTTAAAGTTATGTATGTTGTTAGTTTTTCATGTTTTTTATAATGTATTTCTTATTTTCTTTATAAAAAATAAAAATTTCTCAATCACCAGTTGGAATCAAGATCAGTTACGATGACATATGCCCTATGGATAGTGCTACAACACACATTATTTTAAGAGATAAGAAATATTTTTCATATTTGATGATAAAAGAAGTCAATGTTAATATAATATCTAGTAGTAGATTCATTTAACGCTATGATAAAGCTAATTTATTATTTATTGAAGGAATAAATTTGGCAATTGATGAATCTTTATACTGTAGTAAGTCTAAAAGAAACTTGCTAAATTTCAAAGACATTAGCCAAATGGCTGCCATATTGAGTACAAAAGTGCTGAAAAATTGAATATCTTTATATTACTACAGTGATGTCGGGTAAGAAATATGTGCTTGAAAAGTTACCTGCTCTTTCTTCCGGCTTATGCAATACAAGTATTAGCATGATTGAAATACATGCATAGTAAATCGAAAGTTTATTCATTTAGATAATTTTAGTATTTGACATATCCGGTTGGGTCATCTTGATTCTAATATGATGCGAAAAATAATTAAGAATTCATATGGGCACTCTTTGAAGAACCAGAAGATTCTTCAGTTTAAGTAATTCTCTTTGAAGAACTAGAAAGTTCTTCAATTTAGGTAATTCTTTTGTGTTGCATGTTCTCAAAGCAAATTTATTACTAGACCATCAATAATTAAAGTGAAAATTGAGTATCCTGCATTTCTGGAACGTATACAAGGTGATATATATGAGCCCATTCACCCACCATATGAAGCATTTAAATATTTTCTAATTTTATTAGATGCACATGTGTGTTTATTATCAACTCGCAATTTGGTATTTGCCAGATTGCTTGCTCAGATAATAAAGTTAAGAGCATAATTTTCATATTATGCAATTAAGACAATTTATCTCGATAGTGATGGTGAGTTTACATCTCTGACCTTTAATGATTATTGTATGTAAATTGGGATAACAGTTGAGCATTTGGTTGTTTATGTTCATATTCAAAATGGTCTAGTGGAATCATTGATCAACCACATCCAATCAATTGCTAGAATAATGCTTATGAGAATAAAACTTTCCATTTCAGTATGGGCCATATTATTTTGCATGCAACAACTCTTGTGCATATCAGACCACAAGTTATCACAAAGTCTCCCTATTACAATTGACTTTTAGTCAGAAGCTAAATATTTCTCATCTTAGAATGTTTGAATGTGCGGTATATGTGTTGACAACCAATTTTGACTTCCATATGCCCCGTCCAAACTGCGTATTGATATACATATATACGTATTTTAAGAAATTACTTTTTTTCGCATTCATAATATTCTAGTATTAAGTGTCATACATAATTAGTTTTGGCATAACTATTTATTATTTACATATTTTTAAGTTATATTAAAAAATATTATTACATTAGTTTTGAGTCGTTAATTTTAATATATTATATGAATTTGTTGCATAATAATATGTAAAAGTATGCATAAATATTTTTCAATTAACCAAGCTCTTATTTACAAAATAATCTTATTATTTTTTCTTTAGGTTCTTATTTATAAAATAATCTTATAAATTACTTATGTTAAATTTCGTAATAATAAATAATTTATATTTTTTTTTGTAAATTAAATGATTATGTTAATTATTTATTAAGTTATGTACAAATATAGTATTTTATTAAATACATAGCAACTAATTTAAATTTCCTTCAATTAATTTAAAACCTAGCCACATTTTACCAATTTAGGTCAATTCTAGCCACTTTGTATCAAATGTGGCCAAATTTTTAAACTCAAATTCAATTTCAATTAAATCCCGACCCATTAACCCATTTTAGATCTGCGATCCAACTCGCTAGCCCGACCCATTCGTTTAGAATTAATTCTAGCCCTTCACCCCTCTAGATCCGACGATTAAAAATTAAAACCTACCTCTTTCCTTTAATATTCCAAAAGACCCCCCCAAACCCTAACAATATTTTTATTACCCTTACCCCTCAACAACAACTGCCGCACTAGACCTAACCCCTCTCCACCTCACCTTCTTCTCCGGCAACCAGAAAAAGAAACTCCGGCGACCCTCATCCTTCACCATCTTCTCCCATCACTTTCAACCTGATCACTGAACAACTGTACACATCCTCACCGTCTTCCCTATTTCGACCTCCAGCCTGCCATATCCCCCATTCACCATCTCTTCCCGTCCCCACCGCAATGCCACCTCTCTCTGTTTTCATTCTAGCCGCAGATCAGATCCACCAACGAAACTAAGCTGCAGCTCAACCTCCTTTCCTCCTCTCTCCCTATTCATCTTTCTCAGACTCTCCATTAATTCCGAAAAACCACCAAAATAGTCGCCAGCTCTCCCTTTCATTTTCCTTCCCTCTCCACTACACAGCCTCACAACTTCACCTCTCCTTCTTCGGTCACTGTTGACCGGAGAAATATAGCCAAACCCTGTCACCATCTCCACTACTGGATAGATCAATTTCCTCTCCCCCTTCCACTCTGTATTAAAGTAAAGGAACAAGTGAGCTTGCATAGTTTATTCCTGATGATTTTTTTTAGATCTGAGATCTACATCATATGGCCCAGAATTTTGTTTAAATCTTATGTGACATTTTCTTATTTATTGTTATGTATAACCAACTTCAGATTAATTTTAATATTTTGATAAAATTGGTCCTATTAGGTTCTTTAGGGAGTAAGATCATATTGTCATACTATAAGCATGAACATACGTATCTGACATGTTTCAATCGCTAGCCCTACTCTGATTTGAGCCTTTACATATCTCTCTTGGTGTATAGAGACTCAAATTTTATGCGAAGACAATTCTGAAATTAGAATTGCATTGAATTATTTATCTCTGTAATGGATATGTTATACATGATTTCTCTGTGTTGGCATGTGGTATTTATATAATTACGCATACATTGACATCCTTGATTCATTTTTTATGAAGCATGATTCATAATATTATTTTTTTTATGTTCAATATTGATTTCGCTAAACAATAGTTGGTTGACACTTCTTACTTGACTAACATAGCATTTCCTTGACTTACTGGAACTTGATGAACATGAGACAACTTGATTACTTGTCTGAACATGGTAATTGGTTCTTCTTGCCTAAAAATTAGGAATAACTTTAGTATTTGAATATATTTGGTAAATATGATTGATTTCAGATGCTAGTTGCTTTCTTCCTCTCAATATGATTTGTGACAATTTTATGAATTATTTATGACCCATTTCTTCTTAAAATTTGAATGAACACAATTTTAGATGCCAAATATGGCGATTCAATATCTTTACTATTATAAAAAATTACCCGATAGACTGCCACAGTTTTAGCTCGTCCATTATGTTATATTATGATGATTCTAACAAATTGTCTTTCCTTTCTTCTTGAATTTGATCCTGTACAGACTGCTGCTTTTTAATTAAAGCAATATTTTACTGAATATTGGATTGTGTGACAACTTTTCAAATGGTAAGGTTGGTACAACTTTGAGTATTTTGATCAGCTTTGGTAAGTTTAGAGTGTTTTGGCCCTTCAATTATATGGTGTAATTGATTAATATCCTTCCTTAATTAATTTGGTAAATTATTTATTTATGGTTTCATATTTTAAATTGATTCCATCTATTATTAATTAAGGAAATCTGTTACACGACTGATTTTTATTCCCTAATTTACTGTATTCCTCTAGTTATATAAATAGTCTTCTCCTCTCTTTTGAAGACATTTAAACATTTTGTCTAACAAACCCGAAAATCACTTTATTCTAAAAGTCTTCTTTGTTCCTCGCTTTAGTAATTCTACAACTCCTCTATCCCACCTCAGCACATGCACTGCTCGGAATCCACGAGATTCTTGTATCCTTGATGTGTCGAGGTTCGTATCTCATTTGTTGGAGAAACCTCTTTTGAAACTACTGATATTTATTGCTTTTATTTGCTGAAAATACAATAGTATATTCATTACTGATTAATCGATCAGTTTACTTCCATGTGTTACTTTCTATAATACAATATTTGAATTCACCAACCACCCCCTTCTAATCATTCAACAAGCCAGAGGCCTAGGGACCACTTTGAAAGAAAGCTGACAAAAACCTATACCCCACTAGCAGAACTAATTACTCAAGTGTATGTGAGGTTGAAGGAAGCTGGATACATTGAGCCTATCCCTGCCCTTTCGGTCGATACCCAAGCCAAATGGTACGACTATAACAAAGTGTTCATGTACCATTCAGGCATAAGAAGGCATACCACAGAGTCCTGCAGATTGTTGAAGGACAAAATACAAAAGCTGATTGATAAAAAGCCATTCATCTTAAGGTCCCAGCACCAAACGTGATAAATAATCCTTGCCGAACCCCCAGGTAAATGAGGATGAGGATGAGGGTTTGTCGAATACCATTGGGGTCATCGAGCACGACGCAGGTTCTTCTTCAAATCCATCTATAATAGTGCAAAGAAATCCTTTATTCGAGGTTGAGGTAGATGCACCAAGGCCTCCATTCATGGTGGTAAGAGTTGCTCCGACATCTTACATGACGGTACCATGGAGCTATGAGGAGAATACTCCACAAGGAACAAAAGTTCTAGAAGTAGATACAACACAAGGGGTGACTCGATTGGGACTAATATATACTCCTGATACTCTAGCTCAAGGAGGAGCCAACAAAGGGACAACTGATGGTGGAGGTTGAAGATAATGGTGTTTGAAAGAAAATACAAGCAAAAGAATACTCTGTGGTAGAGCAGTTGAGTAAGACTCTGGCCCAGATTTTCATTTTGTCCTTATTACAAAGTTCTGATCAACACCAAAAAACTCTGATGAAAGTGCTGAATGAGGCCTATGTGCCTGCAAGTATATCTAGCAGCGAAGTGGCCCGTATGGTGGGTCAAGTATTTGAAGCCCAAAAGATTTAGTTTCATGAAGATGAATTGCCTGTAGAAGGTGTAGCCCACAATAAGGCGCTGCATATTACGGTGCAACACATAGATAAATTCATCACCAAAGTGTTGATTGACCCTAGTTCTGGCTTGAACATATGCCCACTCAACACTTCGCCCTGTTTGGAAGTTGATCTTGCCAGAATCAAGTTGTGGAAGATGAATGTCAAAACTTTTGATGGATCACAAAAAGATATCGTGGAGGAGATTGATTTGAATATATTGGTTGGCCCTGCCACATTCACCATCACATTCTCAGTTATGGACATCCCAACTTCATACAATCTATTATTGGGGCGACCATGGATACATGCCGCATGAGCGGGTTCAACTCTACATCAATGTTTAAAGTTTGAATGGGATTATCAAAGAGGTCGTGGTTCATGGGGACGAAAGTCGTCCTATTCATGCAGCTCCCATTATCCCGTCCATTGAAGGGAGAGGAAGTTTAGATGGGGAGAGCTTTCACACTCTAGAGCTTGTTGGTGTCATTGAAGGAGGAAGATGGTGGAGTGACAAAGTTCTGAGCGTGCTGCCGTGGTTAGGTTTTGAACCAGGCAGAGGCCTTGGGGACAGATTACAGGGATAGTTGAACCTCTACATATGGCGACACAGAAGACCACTTTTGGATTAGGGTACCAACCCACTGACAAAGAGCTGAAAGATTGGGAGTATCCTTTAGGAAAAAGAGACTTTTTATTTCCAAACCTACTACCTTCACTACAACAAACTTTTATTTCTGAAGGTTTTCTGGATATCAAACGAGCCGAAGATGTCAGGACCCGAACATAGGCCCGGATAGAGACACGGGACAAGGAACCCCAAGAGGCTCCAAGTCGATCTATGGCATGAATGTAGCAACTAAGAGCATACAAGAAGCGGAAACTGAAATAATAAAACATGCTTAAATGGAATTCTGCATACATATCAAACTAAAACAGAGTCAACAATGACAAGCTGATTTCCTACATATTGTCTAAAAAGCCTCTAACATAACTAATGAGCTGATGGATAGCATTCTTAACTAGCTCGACAAAAGTTTGGAACTAAAATAATATAACAATGGATAACTGAATGTCCTTGAATGATGATGAGTCACCAGCACTGGCTAAAAGAGGCCCGAGGGGAAAACAAGACTAATGATGCGGCTGAGACTGATCCTTCAGACCTGTATCATGAAATGATATAGCATAAAGCATGTGGTCAGTACTTGAAATGTACTGAGTATGCAAGGTAAGTAAAAACGGTCAGTTAAAATACATAAGAGTTCATAAGAGTAGGACAACATAATCATGAAGTAAATATCATAATATAAACATGAGGGCTCAAGATTTTCAAACCATTCATAATCTGGTCATAATCATAGTCATAAAAGATACCTTATAAAAGAATAACTTGAGCCAAAGTAACATAAACATGACAATGCATAAATCAGGAGGAACAATAGGGGAACTCATCTTAACAAACACCATCATGATAGAGCTTACATGATGCCCCAACGTTTTGCTCAAGTGGGCAGAGCCGTCCCAGGCTTGCTAGGCAAGGGACGTGCATGATGTGATATCATAGGGAATCCATAAATATATCGATATACCTACAATGGCACGTAGTTCTGAGACTACGGGGTTTATCTGAATGCCGAATCTACTCGGTACTAGATATTGCTCCCAAAAACATGCATATGAGGCTCATATCGTAATCGTGTAATCATTCATGAAGTTCATGACCATATAAATCATAACATACTTGAGATACATGATTAGCCATGAATAAGGGCCCGTGAGTTGGCCAAGATTCATAAATTCATAAATCATGAAGAACATGTATACTTGTGAAAATTCATATATTTGATATTCATAAATCCATGAAAATTACCTGAAGAGAAATCATAACATGAATCATAAATCATAATTTAAACTTAGTGAGATCAAAATCATAAAAAAAATCATAACTTGACATTTCATGAAACCTTACATAATTGGGCATTGAATGGTTGAAATTTGAAAACATGAAATAAATAATCAATTTAAATATAAAATCTTCCCATGGATCCTAAAACAACATTTAGCACATGAAAGGAATTGACTAATAATCAAATCAAACAGAAAGGAAATTGACTCAAAATCAAATCAAATAGAATTCTATAAATTTGGGCTAAAAACCCCATAAGATCATCAAAATTTAACTTAATACTTGAATTCATGAACATAGAGAGGAATTGGGGCATGAAAGTGAAGAGGAACTCTCACTCACAATCCTACATACTTGGGTATTCTGATCTTACGTTCTCCCTAGAAAGACCAAAGGAATTGGAGAAGGAATTGGAGAATTTCTCAAGCTTGATCACCAAGGAAATACTCTAAGCTTGCATGCATGGAATAGAATGACTTAGGATAGGTTTAGCACTCTTAAAAACCCTTCTAACTGAGCTTAAAATGACGTAGTTTAGGACCTTAGAGCTTAGGAATTATGAAAAATACCCTCAATGAAAAATCTGAAAATGGAACACTGCCTGTGACCACGAGTCGTACCACGAAGTAACGACTCGTGGTCACCTTTGTTCCTTCCTACAGCATCTCTGAATCTTACCACGATCTGCATAGCACGACTTGTTGTGTCCTGCTATGAGTTGTACTATTAGTCATGACATCTCCCCTTTCACCTGCCAGATCCTGACCACGACTTCTATCTAGACTCGTTGTTCCCTACTACGAGTCATAACGTCACCCATGACATCATCTCCCCCACGACACTGACCACGAGTCGTACCCACATACCATGACTCATGGTATGACTCGTGGTCTGGACCCTGGACTCCAAGTCTTCATCACGACTCCTCCTACAACTCGTTACTCCTTCCCACGAGTTGTTTTGAGTCAAAATTCCTAATTTTTCTACTGTTCCCGTTTCAAATCCTGAGTCTAGTCTTAGACACTTTTGGGGTATTACAATATCTCCCCCTTGAGAATATTTATCCTTTAATGTGGGGTAAACATACTGAATCATTGGGAAAAACCTGTCATTCCAAATACTGAACATCTAAAGCCAAAAACTGACGGAGTAGCTGACTCTAGACTGAACTACATGACTAAATTGAATTCATGAATTACACATACATGAATTGACATGAAAGAAACTGGGGCACATGAACTGAACATGGAACTGAATAGAGTACTAAGGAGGAAACTGGTACCTCAAGCTAGAACTGGCCCGAAAAGGAATAGGTGCGGGTATTTAGCCATCATATCTGCTTTGACTTCCCACGTAGCTCCCTCAACATGCTGATTTCTCCACATAACCTTTACTGATGCTACTTCTTTGTTTCTTAGCTTCCGAACCTGACGATCAAGTATATCAACCGAAACCTCTTCATAGCTAGGTCTATTCTTCACACCTATTCTCTCCACCAGAATAACCAAAGCCCGATCACCCATGCATTTCTTTAAAAGTGACACATGGAAAACGGGATGTACTGAAGCCAATTCATAGGACAACTCCAACTCATAGGCCACCTTGCCAACACGTCTCATAACCCGGTACGGGCCAACATAACGATGACTAAGTTTCAACTTCTTTCTGAATCTCATCACTCCCTTCATTGGAGACACCTTCAAAAACACCCAATCATCAACTTCGAACTAAAGTTCTCTCCTCCTCACATGCATAGGACTTTTGGTGACTCTAAGCTATTTTCAACCTTTCCCTTATAAGCTAAACTTTCTCCAAAGCCTCATGAAATGAATCCGATCCTACCAACGTAGCTTCACTGACTTCGAACCAAGTAATACGCATTCTACACCACCTCCCATAAAGAGCCTCAAACAGAGCCATCTGAATGCTAGAATAAAAATTGTTGTTATAGGCAAATTCGATGAGAGGTAAATGATAATCCCAACTACTCTTGAAATCAATCACACACGCTCTCAACATATCCTCATGATTCTAAATGGTCCGTTCAGCTTGACCGTCTGTTTGCGGGTGAAAAGCTATACTAAGCTTGACCTGAGTATCGAGTCCTTTCTGAAACGATCTCCAAAACTATGAGGTAAACTGAGTACCTCTATCTGATATGATGGACAAGGGCACTCCATACAACCACACTAACTTCTGAATATACAATTTAGCATAATCCTCTGCTGAGTCGGTAGTCTTGACCGATAGGAGATGAGCTGCTTTGGTTAACCTATCTACAACCACCCAAATAGAGCCATATTATTGATGAGTATGAGGCAACCCTGTAATAAAGTCCATATTGATTTCCTCCCACTTCCAAGTAGGGATACTGATATCTTGAATCACACCTCCTGGTGTTTGATGCTCACTTTTCACTTGTTGATAATTTGGACACCTTGCCACAAGCTCTGCTATGTTCTTCTTCATGCCATTCCACCAATAGACTTCCCGTAGGTCACGGTCATCTTGATGCAACCTAGATGTATAGACTATCTAGAACCATAAGTCTTATGCAATATCCACTCCCTCAAGTCATCAACACCCAGTACATACAAACAACCCTGATATCATAGTACACCATCTCCCCCTTAGGAGAAAACCTCCACCTTTTGATTCTGAACAGCTTCCTTCAACTTTACAAAAATAGGATCCTCTCTTGCTTAACCTTGACTTCGGTGACCAGGGAAGATTCTGATCCATTCTGAACATTGACACCACTATCTGTCGAGTCAAGCCGATGCACATCCTTCACTAACTCTTTCCTTTCCTCATCTACATGGGACACACTCTTAGTAGAAAGTGTAATGCCCTGGAAACTCAAAGACTAGACCCGGGAATCAAAATAGAGAAAATTTAAAATTTTGCACCAGGTCACAGAATGAGTCATTCTGTGACCCGTGGGGAGTGATCACGAGTCGTTAAGTGACTCATGGTGAGGACTGGGAGCTTATTTGGAAATTTGGAGTATAGATGACCATGAGTCGTGATATGACCTGTGGACAAGAATAATTTAAGACCAGGAAAGGTTAGGGCAGTGTACCCAAAAGGTCTTCACCACGACTCATTTGGGACACCATGAGTCGTGGTGTCACTCGTGCGAACTCTAGGGTGTTCAAGGCAGTGTAGCCCATGAGTCGTGGTCACTAACCACGACTCATTAGGTCCCTCGTGGTAACCACCAGTGGGTTTCAGGAAGTGAACCTCACGAGTGTGACCACGAGTCGTGGTCACTGATCACGACCCGTTAGGTCACCTGTGAGGACTGACGATCAGTTTTCCCCTGTGAATTTCCTAAGGGTGTTTCGGTAATTTTCTAACCTCCTAGACTCTAAACTACATCATTTTAGTGTATTTTTAAGGGAATTTAGAGGGGTTAAATGGTTTTCCCCTCATTCCCCATGCAGATACTCAGAAAAACATTGCAGGACTTTTCTCAGAGCTTGTCAAAGCAAGATCTGGAGAAGTCCATTTCTCCTCGGTTTCTCAAGAAAATTCTTCGGGCTTCTTCACTAAGTATGTAGGAATTCAACAAGGGAATAGTTCTTCCCTTGTGTCCCTAAATTCCTCCCTATTTCTCTTTATCAGTTGTAGCCCTGAAACTACTGAATGTCTAGAAATTACTGGTCATACTTCGTCTAGACGGTGTGAAATATTATACCATATTAATCATAGATATTTTTCCACTAGTTGGTGACTAAAATAATGTTAAATCCTGTAAAGTGAAATTTAGCCCTATTTCTTGAATGAGAAAGTATTGAAATTTGCATTAGTGCTTGAATATTGAAACTTTGCTTGTATTTATCAGTGTTGTGGACTCCCATGTTGTTAGGAGCATTGAAATGAAATCAGACTATTGTCAGTTATGTTTTAGTAAGAATGCTAGAATTCTCAATGTTAGTAAGAAAATGTCAGCTAATCAGTTTGACTACAGAAATTCCCGAGGTGTCAGTAGTACCTCCCAGTTATCAAAATCAGATTTAGAATTCAGTTTTATTGGTCCACTAGGTGGTTATAACATTTTAGACAAACAACTCTAACTATCCTTAGGACCCCAGTTTCAGATTTTAGTTTGTTGTTTAGACGGTTACGACGCTTCTAGATAAGCAGCTCTGACCGGTCTTAGAACCCAGTTACAGAATTTGGTCTGATAAGACTCTCAGGGTGCTTTCAGATATGTATCCCTGACTAGTCTTGGACCCTAGTTTCGAGCTATCATCTTAGTATTCAGTTTAGGACTATCTAGTGGGAGTAGGACTTAGCACCGAGCGGACAGGGGTTCCAGCGCACCCAGGTTTCCAGAACTATGTTGCCACCGTAGGTTATAGCTATTGTTGGCCTCATGGCCCCATACTCTTGTGATCACCCAGTTCATGCCTTTATACCCTGTTAAGGTATATTGGGTCCTACCGATGGGGTGTGTATATCGGACTCCATGTCTAGCTCACATGGTTATATTTCAGTTATAGACTCTCCCACTAGTCAGTTCAGTCCAATTTCAGTTCAGTTCAGATCAGTATTCTAGATTTGAACATTCTTTGACCATCCGACAGGGTCCTTTAGACCATCTCAGTATTTCAGTTATTCAGTTATTTAGTTCAATAACTTTAGTTGGTCATTACATGTCCTTCCAATTCAGAATCTTCTTTTTATTTATTTCATTGTGTTTTGTTTCTATCACTTACTCAGTACATTTAAAGTACTGATGCATACTTTTATATTGTATCATTTTATGATACAGTTGCAGGATCTCAGTCTCAGCCTCGCTAGCCGATCACTCACCGCAGACTTTAGCTGTCTAGTTGGTGAGTCCTCATTCTTCGAGGACGGAGATTTATTGCTTCAGTTATACTTTTTTTCTTTTATTTAGATTTGGAATTAGTTGGGGGCTTGTGCCAACAACTCATCAGTTGTACTGGCTTTCAGACACAAATTTGGTTTTTCAGACTTGTAGCGTTGTTCAAATATTTTCAAATATTATGAACTAGCTTTATTCTCTCTCTAATATTTATATTTTTTCTTTAAACTTCCGCTATATATATATTTATATGTTACTCAGAATGCCAGTGTATGATAGATCAGGGGTTGACTTGGTTTTACTTGTAACTCCAAGTACCGTGTCCTATCTAGGGTGTAAACTCGAGGCATGACAAACTTGGTATCAGAGTGCTAGGTTTAGAGTATCCTTGCATGTCTAAAAGCCGCATCGAGTAGAGTCCTCTTCATGGGTGTGAAGCGTGCCACACTTATGACTGGGAGACTACAAGATGTTATTAGGAAAATTCCCTTCATTTCATACTCCTTATCGTGTGATTCAGAATCATTCTCCTAACTTGTGCTCTATTTTATTTCAGTGAATCATGCTTCCACGACATGGTAATGGAAGAAGGGCCGGTAATGCTCACCGACCTACCCCACCAGCTCTAAAAGCCCCACAGGATGACTCGGTGTCTACCGCATAATTCAGGACAGCCATTTAGCTACTTTCCCAAACTTTTACCAACCAGGTGAACCAGCAGGTGGTTCCAATCAACAACAACAGCTTCAAAGCAGCTTCCCGAGTACGGGACTTCACCTGGATGAACCCTCTGGATTTTCATGGATCTAAGGTGGGAGAGGACCCACAAGGATTTGTGGATGAAATTAAAAAGATCACCCGAATTATGGGTGTCAGTACCTCAGAGAGTGTCGACTTGGATACCTACCAGCTGAAAGAGGTAGCCCAGGTCTGGTACGAACAGTGGAAGGAGGGGAGGCTAGCGGAAGTAGGACCAGTGGAATGGGAGGAGTTCACTACAGCCTTCATGGACATATTCTTCCCTCGGGAGCTCAAGGAGGCAAAATTAGTGGAGTTCATGAATTTGAAATAGGGAAATCAAACGGTAGAAGAGTACGCTTTGGAGTTCACTAGGTTGTTCAAATACACTCCAGAGATGGTGGCCTAGCCAAGGGATCGCATGCTGAAATTTGTGAATGAGGTGTCGAACTTGGTCCTCAAAGAGTGCAGGATAGTGATGCTGAATAAGGATATTGACCTCACTAGCCTGATTTTCTATGCCCAGCAGATTGAGGCCGAAAAACTGAGGGACATGGAGAGAAAGAACAAACGGGCAAGGACTGGCCAATCAGATTATGGTCACAAGAGGTCTGGCAGTAGCAGCCGCCCACAGCAGCAGCAGAGGGCTCCAACACCCAGCTCAGCCAACACCCCTTACCTTTTGGTCCCGCTAGGATCGGAGGGGTGGAGCATCTAGCTCTCATCCCTAGAGTTATAGTGCTAGTAACAGGTATCCAGCTTTCCCCATGTGTGGCAAGAACCACCCAGGAGAGTGTATTTAGGGTCGAAAGAGTTGTTTTGGTTGTGGACAGCTTGGTCATCGGCTTAAGAAATGTCCGTCAGTAGGATGGGGAAGGTCACAATCCACTACCTCAGTAGCTCCAGCAGGTCGACCAGCTCAGCAGGCCAATACTTTAGGTACGGATGGAAATTAGCGCAAAAACCATTTTTATGCATTGTCTTCTTGTCAGGATCAAGAAAGCTCACCTGACTTGGTCACGAGTATGTTACGTCTTTTCCACCCATATGTATATGCCCTAATTGATCCGGGGGCCACATTATCATTTGTGACTCCCTACGTAGCAGTCCAGTTCGATATCAGTCCAGAGGTCCTCCCAGAACCATTTTCAGTCTCCACCCCAGTTGGCGAGTCAGTTAGAGCCAGCTGGGTGTATAGAAACTGCCCAATCTCAATCTTCAATAAACTCATTCCAACGGACCTTGTAGAGTCAGTTGACTTTTACTTCATTCTTGGCATGGATTGGTTTCACTCCAGTTATGCCACAATCGACTGTAGAACTAGGGTCGTCGGGTTTCAGTTCCCTAATGAGCCAACTCTAGAATGGACGGGTAGTAGTTCAACACCTAAGGGTAGGTTTATTTTCTACCTTAAGTCCAGGAAGCTCATATTGTAACACCCCAAAACTTTCCTAGATTAAATTTAGACGTTCCATGAAAAACCATAGTAAAACCAAAAAAAATTTCTATCTTAGACGATCCACACAACGGACCATTGGTGAAACCAACGGACCATTGTAGAGGGTCATGGGTTGCAGACGGTTTCTTCCAGGGGGAACAACGAGACATAGGATGATCCATTGACACTAACAACGATTCGTCCTATCATTCGTTGAATCTCGAGTTCAGAGGATTACCGGACCTTTCCCTAAGACAACGAAAGGGAACAATGGCCCATGGTTACTACCAATGAGCCGTTGCTACCACCCGTCATCAAGTTCTAGACCCCAGCAGTGTGGACCACGAGTGGATGCAACGACCCGTTGGTTCTTCCAATGAGTCATTGTGATGACTCGTTGCCTCCATGCACAGTTTTCCTACCTGTTCTACAAAAGGTGTCAATGGCCTGTTTGTTTTTCCAACGGACCGTTGTATCCTCCCGTGGGTCTTTCCAGTGAAGTCAGCTTCAGAATCCAAAACCAACGATAGCTTTCAATGGGTCGTTGTTTGAACCAACGACCCGTTCTGAGATCCGTTGCTCAAGGTCAGGCAGTTTTCAATTCTTTCTGGCAGGGGTATTTTAGTATTTTCCCAATTTTTTTAAAAAACTTAAAACCACGTCGTTTTGGGTTCGTATAGGAGGGAATTAAAAGGTTAGAATGACCCTTTCCATTCATTCCTCTTAACTCCCTCAAGAACAGAACATAAGAACTTCTCTGAAATCACAGAGCAGGAGCAAGGGTTTGATATTCTTCTCAGTTCCTCTCAGGGATTTTCACCAGGGTTTCTTCTACAGGTAAGTGGGAATTCAGCAATAAAATTATTGTCCCCTTGTGTCCCCCAAAACTCTCTCTCTGTTCATTTTCAGTCCTAGCCCTAAGTTTGCAAATTTGAAGATATTATTATCGTTATTTGATTAATTCATGTGGAATCCTATCCTATTTTAATTGTATCTATTTTCCACTAGTTTGTAACTAAAATGATGTTTATTTTGGGGAAATTAGAAAATTAGCCCTAGCTCTTGAAAAGTCAGAAACTAGAATCCAATTTAAGCATTGAATTCTTGAGAAATGCTTGCATCTTTCAGAGTTAGGGGCTAGAAACTTAGTTACATGTATGTTAGTCAGATTCACTCAAAAAGTCTATATACTCTGTATTACTCAGAATTGTCGGTCTAGCCTCAGTTAGATTTTAGCAAACTCCGGGTTAACTAGAATAATGTTAGCTGATCAATTTGATTATAGTCTTCTTTCGAGGTGTCAGTGGTGCCTCTTAGTTATTAGAATCAGATTCAGAATATAGTTTATTTAGTCCATTAGGTGGTCATGACATTTTAGTTATATAGCTCTGACTAGCCCCACAGTTTGTTCTTAGACGGTTACGACGCTTCCAGATAAGCAACTCTGACCAGTCGAGAACCCAGTTTCAGAATCTGTTCCGATGAGACTGTCAGGGTACTTTCAATTATATTCCCCTAACAAGTCTTGGACCCCTGTTTTGAGCTGTCAGCCTAGCAGTTCAGTATAGGTTTCCAGTGGGAGTAGGACTTAGCGCTAAGCGGGCCGGGGTTCTAGCGCACCTAGGTTCCCAGAACTACGTTGCCAGCATAGGTTACAGTATTACTTGGCCTGATTGGCCCCAGACGTTTGTGATCACCCAGTTCATGCCTTTTTACCCTGACAAGGTATATTGGGTCCTACCGGTGGGGTGTATACATCGGACTCCACATTTAGCTCACGTGGTTATATATCGGTTATAGACTCTCCCACTAGTCAGTCTAGTCCAGTTTCAAAATAAGCAGCTCAGTTCAGTTTTAGCTCTATCAGCTTAGCTTAGATTAGTATAGTATCACAGATTCAGAACTTTAAGACTTAGGGAATGTTTTTTTGACCACCAGATAGGGTCATCTTGACCATCTCAGTTTACTTCAGATTCTTCAGTTTAGTTTATCAGTTGGTTATTGCATATCATTTAGTTCAGTCATCTATATATTTATCATTATGCTTTTCTCACTTACTTAGTACATTCAAAGTACTGACGCATACACTGTATCATGAAATGAAACAGCCGCAGGTTCTCAAACCCAGCGCCGTTAGCCGATTGTTCGGATCTCTCTATCAACACCAGCAGTGTGAGTCCTCATATTTCGAGGGCGTTATTTCATTAATTTCAGTTTTTATTATCATTTTGAGTTAGACCTAGGGTTAGCTGGGGGCTTGTCCCAGCAACTCCTCTGTTAAATGGCTTTCAGACACAAATTTGATTTCAGATTCTCAGATATTTTAAATCTATATATTTAGATTTTTTTAATTTTCATAAATGCTATTATGTATTATTTCAAATTTCCGTTGTTCATGATTACTCAGAATACCAGTGTATAATAGACTAGGGGTTGACTTGGGGTCACTTGTGACTTCAAGTACCGTGTTACGTCCAGGGTGTAGGCTCGAGGCCTAACGAACTTTGTATCAGAGCACTAGGTTTAGAGTATCCTACAAAAGTATGAAAGCCCCATTGAGTAGAGTCCTTTTCATGAGTGTGAAGCGCGCCACAATTATGACGAGGAGGCTGCAAGATGTTGTTAGGAAAACTCTCTTTTGTTCACATTCCTTATCGTGCGTTAAAGTTCAATTCCAGAAACACCCTTCTAACTCGTGCTCTATTTCGTTTCAGTGAATCATGCCTCCCAGACGCGGTAACAGAAGAAGGGCTGGTAACTCCAACAGACCTGCCCCACCAGCTCATCAATATGATTCCTTATCTACATCTGAATTTAGGGCGCCCATCCAATTGCTGGTCCAAACAGTCACCAACCAGGTGAACCGGCAGGTGGTGCCGATGAGCACCAATAGGTCTGCAGCAACTCAGAGGGTGCGTGATTTCACTCGAATGAGCCCTCCATCATTTCAGGGATCCAAAGTAGGGGAGGAACCCCCAGAGTTCGTGGATGAAATCAGGAAGATTAACTATATTATAGGTGTCAGCTCCTCCGAGAGTGTCGACCTGGCTGCCTAAAAGCTTAAAGGGGTAGCCCAGGTTTTGTATGAGCAGTGGAAGGAGGGTCGACCAGTGGGAGCAGGACCAGTGGAGTAGGAGGAGTTCAACACAGCCTTTCTGGACAGGTTTTTCCCCGAGAGAGTTGAGGGAGGCAAAGATGGAGGAGTTTATGAATTTGCGATAGGGCAACAAAACTATGGAGGAGTATGCTCTGGAGTTTACTAGGCTGTCTAAGTACGCTCCAGAGATAGTAGCCGAGCCAAGGGCTCGCATGCTGAAATTTGTAAATGGAGTGTAGAATATGGTCCTCAAAGAGTGCAAGACGACAATGTTGATTAAGGATATGGACCTCTCCAGCTTGATTGTTTATGCCCAGCAAATTGAGGCCGAAAATTTGAAAGATATGGAGCGTAATAACAAACGAGAAAGGACTGGCCAGTTTGATTACGACCATTAGAGGTCTGGTGGTGGTAGCCACCCATAGCAGCAGAAACAGAGGGCCCTAAAGCCCAGTTCAGCCAGTGCCCCTACCTTTCAGTCCCATCAGGACCGGAGGGGTGGAGCATCTGGCTCTCAGTCTCAGACTCACAATACCGGGAATAGTTATCCAGCTTGCCCCAAGTGTGGCAAGAATCACCCGGGGGAGTGCCTTGAGCGCAAAGAGGGCTATTTTAGGTGTGGAAAACTTAGACACAGGCTTAGGGAGTGCCCGTCAGCAGGGCGAGGGAGATCACAATCCACCACATCATCAGCCCCAGCAGGCTGACCAGCTCAGCAGGCCAACACATCAGGTACAGATGGCGGTCAGCGCTAGAATCGTTTCTATGCTCTATCTTCCCATCAAGATCAGGAGAGCTCACCTGACGTAGTTACTGGTATGTTACGTCTCTTCCATCTAGACGTGTATGCTCTCTTAGATCTAGGAGCCACTCTTTTGTTCGTGACTCCCTATATAGCAGTTCAGTTCAACATCAGTCCAGAGGTCCTCTCAGAACCATTCTCACTCTCCACCCCAGTTGGCGAGTTAGTTAGAGCCAGCCAGGTGTATAGAAACTGCCCAGTCTCAGTCCTGAATAAAGTTATTCTAGCTGATCTTGTAGAGTTAGGCATGGTCGACTTTGACCTTATTCTCGGCATGGATTGGCTACACTCATGCTATGCCTCAGTTGATTGTAGAACTAGAGTTGTCAAGTTCCAGTTTCAAAATGATCCAGTGTTAGAATGGACAGGAAGTAGTTCAATGCCTAAGGGTAGGTTTATTTCCTACCTTAAGGCCCAAAAACTCATTTCCAAGGGATGTATTTATCATCTAGTTTGGATCAAGGATTCCAACTCTGAGACCCTAACCATTCAGTCAGTTCCCGTGGTCAGCGAGTTCCCAGATGTTTTTCTTGAGGATCTTCCCAAAGTTCCCCCTGAATGGGAAATAGACTTCGCAATAGATCTCTTCCCAGATACTCAGCCCATCTCCATCCCTCCTTACAGAATGGCTCCAACTGAGCTTAAGGAGTTAAAAGAGCAGTTAAAAGATCTTCTTTACAATGGTTTTATCAGACCCAACATCTCTCCCTGGGGTGCTCCAGTGCTATTCGCACATAAAAAAGATGGTGCCCTCAGAATGTGCATAGATTACCGTTAGCTGATCAAAGTCACAGTTAAGAACAAGTATCCCCTACCCAAAATTGACGATCTATTTGACCAACTTCAGGGAGCCAGTTGTTTCTCCAAGATCGATCTCAGGTCAGGGTACCATCAACTAAGAGTCAGCGAGTGTGACATACTGAAAATAGCTTTCAGAACTCGGTATGGTCACTATGAGTTTGTGGTGATGTCCTTTGGACTCACAAACGCCCCAGCAACCTTCATGGATTTAATGAACAGGGTCTTCAAGAAGTATTTGGATATGTTCGTCATTGAATTTATCGACGACATTCTAGTATACTCCAGAAATAAGGAAGAGCATGCCAATCACCTAAGATTAGCATTACAGACACTCAGGGACAGCCAATTATTCGCCAAGTTCAGCAAGTGTGACTTTTGGTTAAAGTCCGTGACTTTCTTAGGGCATGTGGTCTCAGGTGAAGGAATACAAGTAGACCCTCACAAGATAGCAATAGTGAAGGATTGGCCCTGACCTACTCTCCTACTGAAATCAGGAGTTTCCTGGGTTAGCGGGTTATTACCAATGGTTATTGGAAGGATTTTCCTCTATAGCATCTCGTCTGACTAAGTCAACTCAGAAGAAGGTAAAATTTTAGTGGTTGGATGAGTGTGAGAAGAGTTTTCAGGAGTTTAAAACTCGACTCACCACCGCTCCAGTTTAAACCTTACCGGAAGGAATAGATGGGTTGGTTGTTTATTGTGATAATTCCAGAGTTCGACTTGGTTGCATTTTGATGTAGCGGGGCAAAGTGATAGCCTACACCTCCAGACAGCTCAAAGTTCATGAGAAGAATTATCCAACTCATGACTTGGAGTTGGCAGCGGTGGTGTTCGCGCTGAAAATATAGAGACATTACCTATATGGGGCTCACGTGGATGTGTTCATGGATCACAAGAGTGTTCAGTATGTGTTCAGTCAGAAGGACCTAAATCTTCATCAAAGAAGGTGGTTGGAACTACTGAAAGACTACAACATGAGTGTGCTATATCACCAGGGAAAAGCCAATGTGGTGGCTGATGCCCCAAGCAGAGTGTCTATGGGTAGCGTGGCTCATGTAGAAGAAGGAAAAAAGGAGCTGGCGAAGGATATTCACAGGCTAGCCCGGTTAAGGGTGCAGCTGGTGGATTCAGCCGAAGGTGGGGTGGTAATGCAGAGTGGGTCAGATTCATCCTTGGTAGTTGAATTTAAGTCCAGACAAGATGAAGATCCAGTTCTACTTAAAACTTAAGGAAGCAGTTCTCAGAAAGGAGGTTGAGGCTTTCTCCAAAGGGGGAGATGGTCTGCTCCGTTACCAGGGAAGGTTGTGTGTATCGGATGTTGGTGAGTTGAGAAAGTAGATACTGGCTGAGGTACAGAGCTCGAGATACTCCATTCACCCCGTGATACAAAAATGTATCGCAATGTGCGGGATATTTACTGGTGGAACGACATGAAAAGAGACATTGCTGAATTTGTAGCCAAGTGCCCGAACTGCCAGCAAGTTAAGGTAGAACACCAGAGACCAGAAGGTATGACTCAGGATATCAGTATACCCACATGGAAGTGGGAAGAAGTAAACATGGACTTCATTACGGGTCTACCTCAGAATCATCGGCAACATGATTCAATTTGGATGGTAATAGACCGGATGACTAAGTCAGCACATTTCCTCCCAGTCAAAACCACAGATTCAGCTGAGGACTATGCTAGGCTTTATATCCGAGAACTAGTTAGACTTCATGGGGTGCCATTATCTCAGATAGAGGTACCTAATTCACCTCTCACTTCTGGAACTCTTTTTAGAAAGGACTAGGTACCCAGGTCAAGCTCAACACAACCTTTCACCCGCAGACCGATGGACAAGCTGAGCGGACCATTCAAACCCTAGAAGATATTTTGAGGGCTTGCATGATCAATTTCAAGGGCAGTTGGGATGACCACTTGCCTCTCATCGAGTTCGCATACAAAAACAGCTACCACTCTAGCATTCAGATGGCCCCATTCGAGGAATTATATGGTAGGAGGTGCAGATCTCCCATAGGATGGTTTGAGGTTCATGAAGCTACTCTAATAGGGTCAGATTCAGTTCAAGAGGCAATTCAGAAATTTTAGCTCATCTGAGAAAGGTTGAAAATAGCTCAGAGCCGTTAGAAATCTTATGTCGATGTGCAGAGAAGAGAGTTGGAGTTTGCAGTTGATGACTGGATATACCTGAAAATTTCACCCATGAAAGGGGTGATGAGGTTTGGCAAAAAGGGAAAGCTCAGTCCCAGGTATGTGGGACCCTATAGGATTCTGAGGCGAATCGGCAATGTGGCTTACGACTTAGAAGTACCTTCAGAATTAGCAGTCGTGCACCCAGTCTTCCATGTCTCACTACTGAAAAAGTGCATTGGTGATCCAACTTCAGTGGTGCCATTGGACAGTGTGGAGATAAAGGATAGTCTCTCTTATGAAGAAGTTCCAGTTCAGATCCTTGACCGTTAGGTTCGTAAGTTGAGAAACAAAGAAACCGCTTTGGTGAAAGTTTTGTGGAGGAATCAGCTAGTTGAGGGAGCCACATGGGAAGCAAAAGCAGACATGATGGCCAGATACCCTCACTTGTTCTCTCCTAGTTCAGTTCCATAATTAGGTACTAAATCCCTTCTCAGTACTCTACTCACTTCCATACTCATCAGCTCTATTTAGATTTCCTATGTGCATCAGCTCGGTTAGTATGGTTAAGTCAATTTGGAGTCAGTTACTCCTTTAGAAATCAGTTCATAGCCTCAATTTTAGAAATTTAAGCTCTTTTCGTTGTTTTGGTCTTCATTCGAGGACAAATGATCCCAAGGGGGAGATATTGTAACACATTGAAACTTTCTTAAACCAAATTCAGACGTTGCACGAAGAACCATAGGAAAACAAAAAAAATTCTGTCTCAGACGATCCACACAACGGACCGTTGGTGCAACCAATGGACCGTTGTAGAGGGTCGTGGGTTGCAGCAGGTTTCTTCCAGGGGGAACAACGAGACATAGGACGACCTATTTAAACTAACAATAAGTCATCCTATCATCCGTTGACTCTTGAGTTCAGAGGATTACCGGACCTTTCCCTGAGACAACGAGAGGAAACAATGGCCTGTGGTTACTACCAACAAGCCTTTGCTACCACCCGCCATCCAGTTCTAGACCCTAGCAGTGTGGACCACGAGTGGATACAACGACCCATTGGTTCTTCCAATGAGTCGTTGTGAATGACTCGTTGCCTCAATGCCCAGTTTTACTACCTGTTCTACAGAAGGTATCAAAGGCTCGTTCTTTTCTCAAACGGACCGTTGTATCCTCCTGGGAGTCTTTCTAGTGAAGTCAGCTTCAGAATCCAGAACCAACGACAGCTTTCAACGGGCCGTTGTTTGAACCAACGACCCGTTTTGAGATCCGTTGCTCAGGGTTGGGCAGTTTTCAGTTCTTTTTGCCAGGGGTATTTTAGTATTTTCTCAATTTTTTAAAACTTGAAACCACCTCGTGTTAGGTTCGTGTAGGAGGGAATTAAAGGGTTAGAATGACCCTTTCTATTCATTCCTCTCAACTCCCTCAAGAACAAAACGTAAGAACTTCTCTGAAAGCATAGAGCAAGAGCAAGGGTTTGATATTCTTCTTAGTTCTTCTCAGGAATTTTCACTAGGGTTTCTTCAATAGGTAAGTGGGAATTCAGAAAGGAGATTGTTCTCCCCTTGTGTCCCCTAAAACTCTCTCTCTGATCACTTTCAGTCCTAGCCCTGAGTTTGCAAATTTGAAGATATTGTTATCGTTCTTTGATTAATTCATGTGGAATCCTATCTTATGTTAATTATAGTTATGTTACACCAGTTTGTAACTAAAATGATGCTTGTTCCGGGGAAATTAGAAATTTAGCCCTAGCTCTTGAAATGTCAGAAACTAGAATCCTGTTTAAGCATTGAATTCTTGAGAATTGCTTGCATCTTTCAGAGATAGGGGCTCCTATAATAATTGTATGTGTTAGAAACTCAGTTACATGTATGTTATTTAGATTCAGTCAAAAAGTCTATATACTCTGTATTACTTAGAATTGTCGGTCTAGCCTCAGTTAGATTTTAGCAAACCTCCGAGTTAACTAGAATAATGTCAGATGATCAGTTTGACTACAGTCTTCTTTTGAGGTGTCAATGGTGCCTCTCAATTATTATAATTAGATTCAGAATATAGTTTACTTAGTCCATTAGGTGATCATAAACAGTTATATAGCTCTGACCAGCCCCTGAACCCTAGTTCAGTTTATAGTTTGTTCTTAGATGGTTACAACGCTTCCAGATTAGCAGCTCTGACCAGTCAAGAACCCAGTTTCAGAATCTGGTCCGATGAGACTCTCAGGGTACTTTCAGTTATATGTCCCTGACTAGTCATGGACCCCAATTTTGAGCTATCAGCCTAGCAGTTCAGTATAGGTTTCCAGTGGGAGTAGGACTTAGCTTCGAGTGGGCTGGAGTTCCAGTGCACCCAAGTTCCCAGAACTACGTTGCTAGTGTAGGTTACAGTATTACTTGGCCTGATTGGCCCTAGACTTTTGTGATAACCCAGTTTATGCCTTTCTACCCTGGCAAGGTATATTGGGTCCTACCGGTGGGGTGTATACATCAGACCCCACGTCTAGCTCACGTTGTTATATGTCGGTTATAGACTCTCCCACTAGTCAGTCCAGTCCAGTCCAGTTTCAGAATAAGAAGCTTAGTTCAGTTTAAGCTCTATCAGCTTAGTTTAGATTAGTACAGTATCTTAGACTCAGAACTTTCAGACTTAGGGCATGTTTTTTCGACCACCAGACAAGGTCATCTTGACAATTTTAGTTTACTTCAAATTCTTCAGTTCAGTTTATTAGTTGGCCATTGTATGTCATTTCAGTTTAATCATCTATATATTTATCATTATGCTTCTCACTTACTCAGTATATTCAAAGTACTGATGCATAATTTTATGTTGTATCGTTTCATGATACAGCCACAGGTTCTTAGGCTCAGCGCTGTTAGCCGATTGTTCGATTCTCTCCATCAGAAGAAGCTGTGTGAGTCCTCATATTCCGAGGGAGTTATTTCATTCATTTCAGTTTTCCTAATCATTTTCAGTTAGACCTAGGTTTAGCTGAGAGCTTGTCCCAGCAACTCCTCTATTAGATGGCTTTCAGACACAGATTTGATTTTAGATTCTCAGATATTTTAAATCTCTATATTCAGTTTTTTTTTATTTTCATAAATGTTATTATGTATTATTTCAAATTTCCGTTGTGCATGATTACTCAGAATACTAGTGTATGATAGACCAGGGGTTGACTTGGGGTCACTTGTGACTTTAAGTACCATGTTACGTCCAGGGTGTAGGCTCGGGGCGTGACACATATCTAAGGGATATATTGATCATCTAGTTCGGGTCAAGGATTCTGACTCTGAGACCCCAACTATCTAGTTAGTCTCTATTGTCAGCGAATTTCCATATGTATTCCCCGATGATCTGCCCAGGATTCCTCCTGAACGGGAAATCGACTTTGGTAGAGACCTTATTCTAGATACTCAGCCCATCTCCATCCCTCCTTATAGAATGGCTCCGAATGAATTTAAAGAGTAGAAGGAGCAGTTAAAAGATCTTCTTGATAATAGTTAAAAGATCTCCCTGGGGTGCTCCAGTTCTTTTCGTGCGAAAGAAAGATGGTACCCTCAGAATGTGCATCGATTATCGTCAGTTGAACAAGGTCACATTCAAGAACAGGTATCTCGTACCCAAAATTGATGACCTATTCGACCAACTTTAGGGAGCTATCTATTTCTCCAAAATAGATCTCAGGTCAGGGTATCATCAGCTAAGAGTCAGAGAGTGTGACATATCGAAAATAGCTTTTAGGACTCGGTGTGGTCACTATGAGTTTGTGGTTATGTCCTTCGAACTAACTAATGCCCCTGCAGCCTTTATGGACCTGATGAACAAAGTCTTCAAGTAGTATCTGGATATGTTCGTTATTTTATTTATCAACGACATTCTGATATACTCCAAAAATGAGGAAGAGCATGCTAATCACCCGAGGATAGTGCTTCAGACACTCAGAGATCGTTAGTTGTTCGCCAAGTTCAGCAAATGCGAATTGTGACTGAAGTCCGTGACTTTCCTGGGTCATATGGTCTCTCGAGTGAGGGTATTCAGGTTGATCCTCAAAAGATAGCAGCAGTGAAAGACTGGCCCAAACCTATCTCCTCAACCGAAATCAGAAGTTTCTTGGGTCTAGCCGAGTATTACCGACATTTTATGGAAGGTTTTTCTTATATAACATCTCCTCTGACTAGGCTGACTTAGAAGAAGGTAAAATTTCAGTGATCATATGCATGTGAGAAGAGTTTCCAGGAGTTAAAAACTCAACTCACTACCGCTCCAGTGTTGACCCTACCAGAAGGATCAGATGGGTTTGTTGTATATTGCGATGCTTCCTGAGTTGGACTCAGTTGCGTTCTGATGCAGCGGGGCAAGGTGATAGCCTACGCCTCCAGACAGCTCAAAGTTCATGAGAAGAATTATCCCACTCATGACTTGGAGTTGGCAGCGGTGGTGTTTGCATTGAAAATATGAAGACACTATATGTACGGGGCTGACGTGGATGTTTTCACCGATCATAAGAGCCTCCAATATGTATTCAGTCAAAAGGACCTAAATCTTCGTTAGAGAAGGTGGTTAGAGCTCCTAAAGGATTATGATATGAGCATGATATATCACCCGGGCAAAGCCAATGTGGTGGCTGACGCCCTAAGAAGAGTGTCTATGGGTAGCGTGGCTCCTGTTGAGGAAGGAAAAAAGGAATTGGCGAAGGATATTTACAGACTAACTCGGTTAGGGGTGCAGTTGGTTGACTCGGCTGAGGGTAGAGTGGTGATCCAAAGCGGGTTAGATTCCTCTTTGGTTGTTGAAGTTAAGTTCAAACAAGATGAAGATCCCATTTTACTTAAACTTAAGGAAGCGATTCTCAGGAAGGAGGTTGAGGATTTCTCCAAAGGGGGAGATAGTGTGCTCCGTTATCAGGGCAGATTGTGTGTATTGGACGGCAGTGACTTAAGACAACAGATATTGGCTAAAGCACATAGTTCGAGATACTCCATCCACCTTGGTGCTACTAAAATGTACCGCGATTTGCAGGATATTTACTGGTGGAACG
>JACEIK010010324.1:0-19678 GCA_018107945.1 Datura stramonium
TTTGTCTTAGATTCGTATTGATTAGGAAACTAAACTCTCAAAATCTTATTTAAATTGTTGTCTGCATTCTTAAAGATATAGTTCATTAACACTTAAGTTAGTTAGTACCTTAGTTCTGTCCCTGTGGGATCGATACTTGGCTTACTTAAGCCATTTTACTACTTGTTCGACCACGTGCACTTGCGTGTAGTTACCAAACGCTCGAACAAAGACCAGGAAGAAGATTTCTAAGGGGTTCATGTATCATCTAGTTAGGGTTAGGGATGTTGAGTCCGAGACCCCAACTATCCAATCAGTTCCGATGGTGTGTGAGTATCTAGATGTTTTTCCCGATGAATTTCCAGGTGTTCCTCCTGAGAGGGAAATCAACTTCGGCATTGATCTCTTATCCAATACGCAGCTTATCTCTATTCCTCCCTACAGGATGGCTCCAACTGAGCTAACGGAATTGAAGGATCAGTTAAAGGATCTGTTGGATAAAGGCTTCATTAGACCGAGCTAGTCTCCATGGGGTGCACCAGTTCTATATGTTCGAAAGAAGGACGATTCCCTTCGCATGTGTATTGACTATCGATAGTTGAACAAGGTTACCATCAAGAACAGGTACCCCTTACCCAGGATTGATGATTTGTTTGACCAGCTTCAGGGTGCCAAGTGCTTCTCCAAGATTGATCTCAGGTTCGAGTATCACCAGCTCAGGGTTCGGGAGAGTGACACTCCGAAGAATGCTTTCAAGACTTGGTATGGTCACTACGAATTTGTTGTTTTGTCTTTTGGACTAACTAATGCCCCTGCAACTTTTATGGATCTAATGAACAGGGTGTTCAAGGAATATTTGGACATGTTCATGATTCTGTTAATTGATGACATCTTGATATACTAATGGAGCGAGGAGGAGCATACCGCTCACCTGAGAGCAGTGCTTTAGACCCTCAAGGATCTTCAGCTATATTCAATGTTTAGTAAGTGTGAATTTTGGCTAGACTCAGTGGCATTTCTAGGTCATGTGGTATCAAGCGAAGGCATAAGGGTAGATTCCCAGAATATTGAGGTTGTGAGGAATTGGCCCAGACCGGTAAATCCTTCAAAAAATCAGAGTTTCTAGGGTTTAGCTAGCTACTACCGGAGGTTTGTTGAGGGTTTCTAATCTATTGGGGTCCCTTTGACTAAGTTGACTCAGAAAAAGGTGATGTTCCAATGGTCAGATGCTTGTGAGAGAAGCTTCGAAGAGTTGAAGACCCAACTCACTTCAGCACCAGTGATAACTCTACCGAGGGTATTGATGGATTTGTTGTATATTGTGATGCTTTGAGAGTCGTACTGGGATGTGTTTTGATACATTGTGGGAAAGTTATAGCATATGCCTCTAGAAAGCTGAAAATCCATGAGAAGAACTACCCAATCCATGATCTTGAGTTGGCCGTGGTGGTGTTTGCGTTGAATATATGGCGGCACTACTTGTATAGGGTCCACGTGGATGTATTTACGGATCACAAGATCTTGCAATATGTGTTCACACAGAAAGATCTAAATCTTCGGAAAAGGAGGTGGTTGGAGCTACTTAAGGACTATGACATGAGTGTCCTTTACTACCCGGGCAAGGCTAAAGTGGTTGTGGATGCACGTTGTAGGCTCTCTATGGAGAGTTTGTACCATGTTGATGAGGGAAAGAAGGAGTTGGTGAAGGATGTCCGCCGACTTTCAAGATTGGGAGTTAGATTGATCGACTCGACTGATGGCGGAGTTATTGTGTGGAATGGGTTAGAATCATCCTTAGAGGTTGATGTCAAATCTAAGCAAGATGAGGATCCGATTTTGAGGAGGTTGAAGGAGGCGGTGCGGAGTCAGAAGGTGGAGGTTTTCTCCCAAGGGGGAGATGGTGTGCTACGATACCAGGGTCGTCTATGTGTCCCAGATGTTGATGATTTGAGAGTTAGAATATTGCATGAGGCACATGGTACCAAATATTCCATTCACCCAGGATCTACAAAGATGTATTGGGACTTGCAGGAAATCTATTGGTGGGATGGTATGAAGAAGAATATTGCGGAGTTTGTAGCCAAGTGTCCAAACTATCAGCAATTGAAGGTTGAACATCAAAGGCCGGGAGGCGTACTTCAGGATATTAGCATCCCCACTTGGAAGTGGGAAGAAATTAACATGGATTTCATTATAGGTCTACCCCGTACTCTCCGGCAATACGACTCCATTTGGGTGGTGGTTGAAAGGTTAACCAAGGCTGCATAATTTCTACCAGTCAAGACCACGAATTCAACGGATGATTATTCTAAGTTGTATATTTGGGAGTTTTGTTCGACTTCATGGAGTTCCCTTGTCTATTATTTCAGACTGAGGTACTCAATTTACCTCTCAATTCTAGCATTCTTTTCAAAAGGGACTTGGGACGCAAGTTAAGCTCAGTACAACCTTCCATCTGCAAATAGATGGCTAGGAAGAGCGAACTATTCCGACCCTCGAGGATATGTTGACGACATGTGTTATGGATTTCTAAGGTAGTTGGGATGATCATTTGCCCTTGATCGAGTTTGCCTATAATAACAGTTATCACTATAGTATCCAGATGGCACCGTTTGAGGCACTTTATAGGTGAAGGTGTAGATTGCCCATCGGTTGGTTTGAGGTTGGTGAGGTAGCCATGATAGGACCTGATTCGGTTCATGAGGCCATGGTAAAGGTCCAGTTGAAAAGGGATTGGTTGAAGATCGCTTAGAGTCATTAGAAATTGTATGCTAATGTGAGGAGAAGGGATCTGGAGTTTGATGTGGACGATTGGGTATTTCTAAAGGTATCTCTCATGTAGGGAGTCAAGCGGTTCGAAAAGAAAGGGAAACTCAGTCCCCACTATGTTGGTCCCTATCGAGTTTTGAGAAGAGTTGGTAAGGTAGCATATGAGTTGGACATGCCATCAGAGTTATCTTCAGTTCTTTCCATCTTTCATGTGTCACTTTTGAAGAAGTTTCTGGGTGATCCAAGCTTGGTACTCCTGGTAGACAGCATTGGGGTAAAAGACAGCCTCAGTTATGAAGAAATTCCCATTGATATCTTGGATCGTCAGGTTTGAAAGTTGAGAAATGAAGAAGTAGCTTTAGTTAAGGTTTTATGGAGAAACTAACATGTTGAGAGAGTTATGTGGGAAGCTGAAACGGATATGATGGATAGATACCCACATTTGTTCTCTACCGGCTTAGTTCCGACTTGAGGTAACAGTTTTTGCCCTATGATTCTATCTAGTTTTCATGTTCAGTTCATGCGTACAAGTTTATTTTATGTGTATGAATGTGTATGTGACGTATGGGATCAGTTCAGCTATGTGGTTTTATTCGGAGATAGTCGTTCCGTGAAAATTTCAGTTAAGATGACCAATATATGGCTATGCTAAATTGTATGTTTCTATTTCCTTCTTATTTCCTACACTCGAGGATGAATGTTTGCAAGTGGGAGATATTGTAATACCCCGGAAAGGCCTAAGAATAGACCTGGGAGTTTAATTTGAAAAGTGCATAAAACTGGCAAAAATTATTATAGGACGGGCGACTCAATGACTCATGGTTGGATACCACGAGTCTTCGGAAGCAGTCATGGTATGGGAGTTCAGGGAAACAGTGGTGACAACGGATGAAGTAACGGCTCATTGCTTGAAACAACGAGTCATCGTTTGTACCTGTGGGAGGCTGTGACCTGAGCAGGTTGGGGAAGTAACGGGTTGTCCAATGACCCGTCATGAGTAACAACGACCGGTTGTCACTAGTCGTGGTAGGAGGACATAAGGGTTCTAGTGGACTTAACGAATGGACACCATGACCCGTTGGAGGAGGAAACGAGTCATGGTGACACTCGTTGTTAGGGAATTCTGATTTTTCAAAAGGGGCAACCAACGACCGACACAACGATTCGTTAAAGGTAAGGATGACTCATCCTGTCCAGTTGTTGTTAGGATCTGGGAAAAGGACCTGGGCAGTGCATGTGATGGGCCATACCACGAGTCGTGGTAGCTACCAACGATTCGTTGGTACGTCCGTTGATCCGTCTAAACCAATTTTTTAGGGAAATTTTATTAAGGGCATATTCGACTTTTCCATGCTTTGAGACCCTAAACTACTTCATTTTGTGTATTATTTTGAGTGTGTTAAGATGGATTAAGTCCCTAATTCATGCCCATTACCATGCAAGAGCTTTAGAGAGGTTTTAGGGAGATTCAAGGCCTTCTTCTCTAAGTTTCCATCAATTTCTCTGTGGGTATTCAAGGAACTTCAAAATTAGTCCATTTCCAGGTATGTAGGGTTTTAGAACGGGTGAAATCCTTTCACACCCATGCCCAAATTTCGAATTTAATCATGAATCCTCCTTTTCAATTCTATGGGGTTTTACTCAAATACATGAAAATGTGATTTCTCTTTATGGGTATGATTTAATTGAGTTTTAATTATTGAATTACGAATGATGGGCAGGTTTTATATTATTTTCTTTAAAAATCATGTTTCAAGATTTTTAAATCTAAAATGCCCATTGATGAAGATTGATAAAAGTTATGATTTATGATGCATATTCAATGTTTTGAGTTATTGATGATGGAAAGGCATGAATTCAAGTTACCCATGTTTATAAGCATATTTTGAAAGAACTGAGTATGATGATGTATTGGACAATGCCCATATGTTGAAGCATGATTTACGATTTATGAACGAATTACATGATTTATCGATTTATGATGTTGGCTGATGAAAAAGGCATTTGATTCTTGGCTAAGAATATTTTAAAGGGGATCAATGATAATAAATATTATCTTTTATACAATGAATCTTAATGCATGATATTATTGATTTACGTATGAGCCTATATGCTTGTTTTTGGAAGTCGTGTCCAGCACCAAGCAACCCGGCGTTCAAACGACTACACTGGTGTCTCATAACCACGTGCCACAGTTGGTTTCTAATGATATATTGTATTGATAATGATCCCCTCAAATGTGATATCATGCCTAATGCACGACCCTCGCCTGGCAAGCCAGAGTCGGCTTTTCCCACTTGAGCGAGATAGTTGGGGCATAATGAAAGGCTCTACCATGATGGTGTCGGTTATGAAGAGTCCTCCCATTGTTCCGCATGTATTATGCATTGCTATTTTATGTTGTTGGCTCAAGTTATGTTTTTATAAAGTTTACTTGTGATTATGATTACGAACATTTTGTGAATGATTTGAAAGCCTTAAGCCTTATGTTTTCTTACGAAGTTTTTGTTACAAGCATGATGTCCTTCTCCTATGTTTATTTATGAGTTTATTTTACTTTTGACGTCCATTTTACTTACCTTGAATACTCGGTACATTCCACGTACTAATAACATACTTTCTATGTTGTATCTTTTAATGATACAAGGTCCGAATCTCAGGCTCATCCTCATCCTTAGTCCATCCCAGCTCACGCTCTCAGATTTTGGGTGAGTCCTCATGTTTCGAGGACTATTTGATAGAATTTTATGTTATTTTGTGTTTCAGTATTGTTCGAGTTAGTTGGGGATGTTGTCCCATCAACCCATCATTGGTAGTAGAGGCTTTCAGACAATATGTAGTACTCAACTTATGTGTACGTCTAGTATTTTCTGATGTTATGCTATGGTTACGTTTACGCTATGTTTTATGCTTAATATTCCACTTATCTAAATGAGATTAGCTTTATGCATGTGCCATGGTTCGACTTGGGATCTCTCGGGGTCCCTTGTCTCGTGTCTACGATTCGGGTGTACGTCCGGGTCGTGACAGAGTTGTACCATGCATCCGTGGCTTGGCCCTGAGAACTTTGAAATCTTCTGAAGTTTTCCACAAGTGTTGTGGTATGCCTTGTACCTTCCTCGTACGACTCGTACTTCTTGTTTTATCTAAAGTTTTGCCAAGTCTTGAAAAATCACTGAAACTCACCATGGCTCATGATACGGGTCGTAAGTTGTTTTTACGATCTGTGAGTTCCACCAGTACCAAGAGACTGCCTTGTGAAAATTTCTCTTAAGATTTCAAGGACTCTAGTTAAGACTCATACCATCTTGGTACGGCTCATACTGAGAGTCGTACTTTGCTTTCCTCTTATTCCAGCCTTCTGCTTTTCACCACGAGTCTCATACTAAGACTCGTATAATCAGGGTATGGCTTGTACTGAGAATTGTACTTGGCTGATTTTTTGCACTTTTATGCGTCTTTTGCACAATTATTCTCCAACACCTATTTTTCCTAAAAACAAAGTAAAAGTACCTCATATCCATATAAACATACCTAAGTCCATTTTATTTTCTCAGTTTTAAGCGTCGAAAGTGCTGCAAACCTACAATACATCAGTCCTTCACAAAGCACGACTCAAAACAAGCTCACACTTCATTTTGGAACTTTTTAGGTGAATATAAGAGAAGAAAGAAGAAAATCGATCAAGTAGGAAATCTCATGGAATCCTTGCACCGTGAAGCTAAAGGCGAGCTCCGACCTCACCCCGTGAGTGCAAAATTTGAAATAGCCAAATGGTGCTAAGTATGGAGATAGCTTGGAGACCTTGTTGAGTGAGACTAAAGACAAGCTCAGACCTCACTCCGGAGCTCACCTCACGAGATGCCTATGTAAAAGATGTGATTAAACAACTTACTATAGAAGTGAAGCAAGGCCTCATGGAGCGAAGCCCATAGTGAGGTATCCTCTCGCCTTGGTGCTCGCCCTGTGAGCATAGGACTTGAATTTATTCTTAAAAATAAAATCACACCCAATTTTAGGTGGGTACTTTAAAGGTTTTTCACTTATTATAAAAGGGACCCTTAGTCATATTTTGGGAGTATAAGATATTTTGAAGAGCAGAAGTACAAGAGCAGAGGCTCTCTACATAGAGTTACTTGTCTTTCTCATTTTCTTCTCTGTTATGGAATTGAACGCAAACAATTGTGTTTGTAACTTGAATATGAGTGGCTAAATGCCTTTATTTTAGGGCTATGGCTGAAGCATGACTATTTGTGTATGAACTTGAGTTAGTATTTCTTATTTATTATTTGAGTGTTTTAAATTAATTATGTATTTATTATTCTACTGATTCGTGACTAGTAGGGTACATCCATATTCTCTGTGAAACTCGAGAGAGGAAAGTTGAGATAGCACGAGAGTTAATTAAAGTTGGATTCTTCTTGAAGGAAAGGTTCGCGGCTAGGATAGGGATATATCTAGTCCGCCCTATTTAGTTCAAATACAGGAGGTTGAATGTGTTGTTACTATAAGCATATCATCAAGATATAGTCATGTGAGTAATATGAGCAGAGGGGTAGAGACTCGAGAGAGTCATAACTACACTATTAACCCCGTGAATTAACATCTCGATAAATATTAGCATTTTTACAAAAGTGCATCACAACATGAATGCTAAGGTGTGCCATAGCCCTGGAATTCTTCTCTCACTGTTAGTTTCAGTAAAATATCCATCATTTCATAACTCAAAAGTTACAAAATCTACAAAACCAACCCTTGCAGAAAATACTTGTCATTAAACAATAGTAGCTTATCCTTAGTTCTTTTCTCACTGTTAGTTTCATAAAATTATCCATTATTTCATAACTCAAAAGTTACAAAATCTATAGAACCAACCCTTGCACAAAACACTTGTCATTAAACAATAGTAGCCTATCCTTAGTTCTTCACCAATTGTGAGTCCTTATGGTTTCGACAACCTATTTTTTTAATCATTGTATTACTTATACAATCACGTGCACTTGTGTGCTCATCTGGACATGACTTGCACACAAGTGAGCTGGTTTTCTTTAGCACTACCGCTTACCTAGAGCATGATCATGCTAAACTAGGCTTTTAGGTAATAAAATAGTTTGTTTCGGGATTTGAGTTTCATTACACTATTTTTGGAGTTCTAGCTAGGTTTGCAGCAATTTTGGAGGCGCTTTTATCATTTTCAAAGAGGTGAGATGCTAACCCTTCTTATGATGTTTCCTCGTGTTTTATTTGATTTATTAGCATTTTAATTCATAGATTGAGGGGAGGATTTGTGGGTTTTTTCCCTAAGATGTGAAAAAGGGTATTTCTTCAATTTAGGGGTTGATTTGTGGTTTTTGACAGAGAGTCCTTATGCTATGGGTAAACTAATTTTGAAGTAATATTACAGTTTTGACCTTAGAGGCTTGATTTTACTTTTTGGGTCTGAGGCAGAAGTATAATAATATGGGTATCTATGGACTCGTATGCGTATGTAGATTGATATTTGAATAGATTACATTGTTTGGAGGTGTTGCATAAAGGAAAGGCCATAATTAACATTTTGTACTTCAGACTTAAGGAAAGTTAAGATGGATTATGTGTGCGTCTAAGCATCAGAGCCAAATAGAGTGAGGATATTATTTTCCTAGGCCTAAGGATCAGATCTTGATATAGTACATGCTTGCGTTGTTCCCCATGGGTCACGACCATCTGTAGTAGGGGCAGTCTGTATTGGTGCATTGGGTCAATATTTTATCTCATTTTCATATGTAGTGCATGACATTGGTTCTCACAATTTATATGACTTATTTCATGTTCAATTGACTTTACTAGAAGTTGTCTAATTATTGAGCGAGTTTTTGGTTTCTTTATTATTCCCTTGTATATGATTTATTGTTTGTTCAAAGTGATTATATTATTATTGATTTAAACTATTAAGAAGCGTAGAGGTAAGCATGTGAGACCAACTCTTACTATCGCTTCATATAGGGTTAGCCGATGCTGCTGCTGAGTACATATATTTTTCATACTAACTCTTATTTTCTGCACCTTTATGTGTGGTTCAATCTCGAGTAGTAGCGTTAGGTGAGTTGTGATTGTCAGAGATTGCTTTGGAGTGTTGGAGATAGTTGTTTGGCTATTCCGCAACATCAAACTCCTATTTTTCTTATTTATGTCTTTTCCTTTTAAACTGTTATTATAGTACTTTGAGACCATGTAAAAGTATTCTAGAAGCTCTTGTATTCGTGACACTAGATTTTGAGGTGTGATGTCATCTTGTTTATGCATTTTCTATAATATTACTTAGTTTTTGACTAAATATTGAGTTTTTCTTTTACTTTTGTTTATACAATTGTTAAAGTGTATCTAATAATTTACTTGGTGCATATGGCGTTTGGGTAGGTATGATGAGTTGGTAATTTATCAACTTATTTGGATTTTAAGCATGAGCTATTGCCTTATTCTCACTCAATTTAGGATGGTTTTATGCCTTTTCTCTTTTTTTTTTGTGCGGACATTTAACTTAAACAAAGAAAATGAAAGAATTGAACTAAAAGAAATCTGTTGGAAGACAAAGGGACATACATGTTGCACATGAAGATTTGGTGAACCAGACCTGCGAGCCGCAGATTTGTATTTGCGAATTGCATATGCTAATGCAGAAAACATGAAAGGGTCACTGGTTAAGCCTGAGAGAAGATCTGCGAGCCGCAAAAGGGCACCTGCGAAACGCATGTGCCAGACAAGTGAGCCGTGTCACTACTAAAATGTAATCTCGTCCATAAATGAACAAGTGTACCTTAGAAGCTTCTAAGAGCAATTTTGGGAGCTGTGCAAAAAGAATTTCAGAGATTTTACCCCATTTGTACATTTACATGTCATGAGGGAGAAGATAATGGAATATTGAGTAGAGAGTACATCATAGAGATAGAAAGAGTACATTTTTTCTTTCTTCTTCATTGGGAAAAACCATCGTTGTTGCAGGCCTTGAGTTGAAATAGAATTTATTCACTTATCATGATGAGTTTAGAGAAATTTCTTATGGGTATAATTTCTCTCTCTTTGATTATGTGTAGCTAAATTTCTTGCTAGGAATGTGTGTACATGATGGGTGTCTAGACTTGAGTAGGTGTTGATTATTTGTTCTTAAAATTGACTAGAAAGCATGGATCTATTGTTTTCTTCATGTTTTAATTCAATAATTGATAGTAGCAAATATTGATTTAACTTTCTAAACTTTCTTTTACTTGAAAGGTGGAAGTAAGGTTGGGTAATGATTCAATAGTGAGAAATTAGAGTGTTTGATATATGGGTTAAAGCTAGAGATAGTCAATACCTAAATTCATACGCCACTAAAGGNCGCCACTAAAGGATTAGAGCTAGAAATAGTCTAACCTTGCCTCAAGCTTATTGGTTGTTTAGTGATTATAGCTTTGGGGTTCGAGAAAACCCATGTTATACACATCCTTTTGGTTGAAAAACTAGGGTGTAGCGATAACCAAGGCTATCCATGCCCTAATTAAGTCTAAGGCTCTTAATCAACCCCTCTCTAGTCAACACCCCATCGAACGCACACCCCTAGTCCCTCTCATTGATTGCAACAAGTCACTTTTCCCTTGTTTTGTTTTACATTTGAAATCATTATTTGATCATTGTTTTCCCCCAATTTTTACTTTTAATTATTGAGGCATGACGTTTGCTTGTGTGGGTTGATCTACGACAATTGGATAATCCACCCTAATTCTCATGGGATTCAATCCTGACACTCATTGGAAAATTTATTTTTGTCAACGACCGTAGCAACCTCCTTAATTAGAGAAGTGTTTTTGGACATTATCAAAAAATGGCGCTGTTGCTGGGGATTGGATTGAGATTGCCATTTATTATTTTTTATTCACACTTATTTTACATTGTGTTTGCTTTTACTTTGTTTTGTGTTTTGGTTGAGTGATAGGATTAATCATGGTGATGATAGATGTGATATTCAGCTATCTCTAATGGAGGGAGGTACCATTTTTTTTAATATCATTAGCACGATGCTTCACCTTTTATAGATTAAAGGTCTATTCGGGGGCCTCATGAATGAGGATGCTCATCAATACAAAGAAGTTCATGGATGTTGTCCAATTCTTAACTATGGGAAATGTTAGCCTAAAAGCTATACAGTTGAGGATATTCCCTTTTTCTTTGATAGGAAAAGCTGCAATGTGGTTTGAAGAGCTTCCTGACGGGGCAATATCCACGTGGAAGGATTTTCTTGATGCTTTCCTTGGTAGGTTTTCCCCCCTTGCCGAATGCTCCGATTGCCGGATGAAATCACTAGTTTTGAGTTAGCATTGGGGGAACCCTTGCATGAAGTATGGACAAGATTCAAGAGAAAAGTTGCACAATGACCAACACATGGCCTTCCAGATAACATGCTCCTCTAATACTTCTATCTCTCCTTAGACTCTCGCAATAAAACCATCATCACAACTTAGTTGTGGGTGCTCTAATGGATAGATCTTTTGAGTTTTCTAAGGTCTTTCTTGAGAATACGGATAAAATGAATTATGCACGGAATGCATGGGTTGCTGAGGAGGCAACGGGTGCCACCTACGCAAACATGATGGAAGAATAGGAGAGGAAAAGTGAAATGCGAGATAGTAAAATAGAAGCCATAATGGATCTTTTGAAATGCTTACTGGGAGAGCAATGGAAAACAACACGGAGCGTAACTGCTATTGGGATGGTTGAAAGGGTGGAGCAATTCAAAGATGAGGTTTATTTCCTCAATGATGAAAATGAAGGTGTGTTGGCAAACCAAAATAAGGGTTCCCATCTCTATCGTCAAGAAGAAAATCAAGGTTCTTGGGGATGGAGACATGGGAATCAAGGTTAGAACCATGAGCATGGAGATGATTTAGGAAATAAAGAGAGAGAAGAGAACCTCTGATTAAATATTGAAATCATGCTTGAACAAGTGACTTCCATTGATGAGGGAGTCCAAGCATTGAAACATGATTTATTAACCCTCACGCAAACTATAGAATTGCATGCAATCTTCATTAAGAAACTTGAAGAGAGGATGAATTAATTTGCATCTTAGATGGAGTCGGGAGTGAGGATGGATATGAAGAGGCCATTTTGTAGAACGGTCACCACAAGCCCTGAAAGTGTTGGATGTTGTGGGGATGACATAACTCGGGGTTGCAAGACTCTTGATACTAGGGAGGAAAGAGTTGATGAACAGAACATGGAACAAGGTTGTGGTGCGATGCCCTTTGAGGAACCTCTAAAATCTGTCTTGTTGAATCGCGATAGCAAGCACATTGAGGAGTTTGAAGAAGTGTGTCATGCTTTGGCGGGACTAGGGCCCTATTCTTACCAACCAAGAAAGATCGACCTTGATCTAAAAAATTGACAAACTCCTCCGTCGTAGCCATCAATCATTGAACCTATGGTGTTGGAACTCAAACCGTTACTTGCTCATTTGAAGTATGCATATCTTGGTGTAAATAAAACCTTGCCGGTGATCATTTTGCTAAACTAGACGAATGAAAAGTAGTGGCATTATTGGCAATATTGATGAAGCATATTCGAGCAATTGGTTGGACTATTTCCGTGATAATTAGTATACCTCCGGGTATTTATACTAATAAGATCAAACTTCAAGAAGATTGCAACCCCTCCATTGAGCATCAAAGACGATTGAATCCACCTATGCAGGAGGTGGTTAAGAAGGAGATCATTAAGTGGTTAGATGCGGGGGTTTTTTACTTGATAATTGATAGTATTTGGGTAAGCTCAGTTTAATGTATACCTAAAAAGGGGGGAATCACCATGGTTTAGAATGAGAAAGATGAAATGATAGCCATGCAGCTGGTAACCGGATGGAGAGTGTGCATGGACTATCAAAAGTTGAACTCATGGACCTAGAAAGATCATTTCCTGATCCCATTTATCAATCAAATGCTTGATCGACTCACCATGCAAGAGTATTATTGCTTTTCTAATGGATATTCGGGTATAATCAGATTTCAATTTCCCCAGAAGAGCAAGATAAGATGACCATTATGTTCCCCTATGGAGCATTTTCATTTAAAAAAATGCCACTTGGAGCTTTGTAATGCCCTGAACACATTTCAAAGGTGCATGATGTGCATTTTCTCGGATATGGTAGAAGACACCACAGAAGTTTTCATGGATGACTTCTCCGTTGAGGGAGATTCATTTGATGATTTCTTGGCCCACATGAATGATGTTTTGAGACGTTATGAAGAAATTAATTTGGTCCTCAATTGGGAGAAATGTCACTTCATAGTGAAGGAAGGTATTTCTTTGGGTCATAAGATCTCAGAAAAAAGTATAGAAGATCAAGCAAAAATTGAACTATCTCTAACCTACCTCCCCAAGAAATTATGAAAGGAGTAAGAAGTTTCTTGGGTCACACCGGTTTCTATTGACAGTTCATCAAGGATCTCTCAAAAGTGGCTCACCCGTTGTTTAGATATTGGAGAAGGATGCAAAGTTTCATTTCGATGACACTTGCATGAAGGCATTCCTTGACTTGAAGGAAAAACTCATATATGCTTCTATCATTATAGCACCTGATTGGTCTAAACCATTCGAATTAATGTGTGAAGCCAGTGGTGTTGCTTTAGGGGTGGTGCTTGGACAAAGAAAGGACAAGATATTCCTTCCTATATACTATGCTAGTGAGGCCTTGAATGATGCTCAAGAAAATTATACGTTTACGGAGAAAGAGTAGCTTGCGGTGGTGTTTGCTTTTGAAAAGTTTCAAGCTTATTTGTTGGGTACTAAAGTCGTGGTTCATACGGATCATGCAGCACTCCAATACCTTAAGACAAAGAAGGACGCAAAACCCAGACTTATACGAAGGGTTCCTCTTGTTACAGGAGTTTGACTTCGAGGTAAAGGATAGGAGAGGGTATGAAAATAAGGTGATTGACCATCATTCTCGGTTAGAGGAACAAGGTAGGCTCGTTGGAGACCATGACATAAATGATGCTTTTCCCAATGAATGTATCTTGGCCGCTTCTCATGATTTAGTCCCTTGGTTTGCCGACCTTTCCAATTTCTTGGCTAGTGAGATAATGCCTGTTGGTCTGAACTTCCATCAAAAGAAGAAGTTCATGCATAATTTCCGCAAATTTCATCGGGATGAGCCATACCTTTTCCGCATATGCGCGGATGGAATAATTTGATGATGTGTCCTGGAAGCAGAAATAATGCCTATTCTTGAGGCATGCCATTATTCTCCCATATGGGGCGTTATGGGAGTGTACGGACAAACGCAAAAGTCTTGTTTATATTGGCCTACTCTCTACCAAGATGCTCATGATATTGTTAAACATTGTGATCAATGCCAACATTTTGGGGGCATTTCAAGGCGTTATGAGCTTACTTTGACTTCTATCTTGGAATTTGAGCGATTTGATGTATGGGGAATTCACTTCATGGGACCTTTTATGAGTTCTTGTGGGAACACTTACATTCTTGTGGAGGAGGATATGTCTATAAATGGGTGGAAGTAGTGGCTTTGCCTAACAATCATGGGATAAGTGTGATGACATTCTTTAAGAAACATGTCTTCTCAAGTTTTGGCATCTTTCGTGCTATCATCAGTGATGTAGGGTCTCATTTTTGCAATCGGTTGTTTAGTGCATTTCTTGCTAAATATGGGGTGAAATATAAAGTCACTACTCCTTACCATCCTCAAACAAATGACCAACTGGAGGTGTATAATAGGGAGATTAAATCCATCCTGACAAAGACAGTCAATGTCAATAGAACCGACTTTGGTGATGATGCACTTTGGGCATACTGAATGACTTTTAAAATTCCCAATGGTATGTCCCCCTATCAGTTGGTTTATGGAAAAGCTTGTGACTTACCTACGGAAGAGGAACATAAGGCTATGTGGGCATTGAAGATATTGAACCTTGATTGGGGGAAATCCGCTCAGGCAAGGGTCGAGAATCTCAATGAAATTGATAAGTTCAGGATGAAGCTTACGAGAATAATCCTTTGTATAATGCTCAAATGAAATACTTTTGTGATTAGATAATATTGAAATGGGAGTTTGTTACGGGAGAATGGGTGCTTCTATTTAACTCGAGTCTACGTTTATTCGCGGGAAAATTGAAATCCAAGTGGTTAGGTCCATTTAAAGTGTCCCAAACTTTTACAAATGGGGATATTGAGCTTGAGGGGGAAGATGGGTCAAAATTTAAGGTGAATGGGAAACGAGTTAAGAAATATTTGGGGACTCCTGAAGAGATCAACTTACACGACCCGTACGGAGGCCCGGATAGCAACACGGGACAAGGAGCCCCGAGAGACTCAAAGTCTACCCATGGCATGAACATACACCTATCTCAACCAATAAGACTAAAGAATCAACATAATAATCTTAGCGGAAGTCTGAAATAAACATAATATCATAATACACAATCCGAAGCTTAATACATCCGTTTTGTCTGAAAAGCCTCTAAATATGATGAGTTGATGGGACAAAACCCCAACTAACTCGAATACTCTAAAATTTGAAAATACATGGAGAAATCTGAATAAGCATGATCCTTAGGAGATGAGGACTCACCAATAAGTGTAAGATGCTAACTCTAAAGACTGGCTATGAATGGGGCTGAGTCTGAGTGTTGGGTCCTGTATCATGAAATGATACAATATAGAGTATGCGGTCAATACGTGGAATGTACCGAATATGAAAGGTAAGTTAAACCGCTTAAATAAGGACATGCATAACGTAAAACATAAAAAATAAGAATCTGAGAGTAGGGCTTGCATGCATTCTTTCTGAAATCATGATCTCATCATAACATAACATAACACCAAAATTGAATCAATTGACTCAAAGATGAAATCTGATAGTCATGAGTAAAACCGAACATTGAGTCAAACCTACTTTATAACATATATATATGTATAAATCTCATGAATAATGAACATGCATAACTGAAATCATGAGGAACAATGGGCGACTCGTCTTTTCACTAACACACCATGATAGAGTTTACGTGGTCCCAATTATCACACTCAAGTGGGAAGAGCTGTCGAAAGCCTTGCCAAGGCTAGGGACGATACCATGATATCGATATCAAGCTTGTGGCCCTATAAGGCAGGGGATAGCTCACTGAGGAGGTCCCGAAGTAATATATTTGAGAACAAACCTATGTTGGCGCGTAGTTCTGAGGCATAGGGTGATCGACCCTTAGCCTACTCGGTGCTAGACACTACTCCCAAAAATTGCATATGCTCTCCATCGTTTTTCAACAAAGCTTACCATCGTCAATTAATGAAGCTCAATAATCAAATACATCTCAAATCTGAAATCATGCATATGAGAAGCTTTAGCTCAAAACATACCACAAGTTGAAAGATAATTGGGAGTCTTCGCTCCAAAACCATGTGGTAAACTTAATTCGGGAAAATCATAAATCATACTTGAACATGTGGGCATTTCCAAATACCTTAACATGCTTTGAAATATTCAATTCATATTGAAAACATGATTATAAACATGGGTAGATTAAAAACATTCTTTTCATCATAATATCTCACATAAGCATACATTCATCACAAATCTCATCTTTCATGAACTTTCTATAATTGGGCATTTTAATTTAATAAACTTAGAACATGATTTTTCATTGGAAATAATATAAAACTTTCTCATGAATCGTAATTCAATAATATATACATATTTAATTCATACCCATATAGAGAATTAGGAATTTTATGCATTGGGTTAAAACCCCATAGATTTGACATAGGAAATTCATGATTTAGAGAGGGATTGGGCATGAGTATGAAAGGATTCACTTATTCATAACCCTACGTACCTGGGGAAGATCAAATTTCACCACTTCTTGAATGCCCAATGGAAAACTGAAGAATACTTGAAGAAGAACAAGCTTGATCATCCCCTCTAACTTTCTATCTTTGCATGCATGAATGAGAATGGTCTTTCACACCAACACTGTCCAATGGGACAACTAGAGCTGGATCACCCAAACACTTCTTTAAGAGCTATACATGGAATACAGGATGCAAAAAAGCTAATTTTGAGGGCAACTCCAATTCATCTACCACCTTGCCAACCTGTTTTACAATACGGTAAGGGCCGACATAACGAGGGTTGAGTTTTCCTTCTTTCCAAACCGCATCACTCCCTTCATGGGAGATACCTTCAAAAACACCCAATCATCCACCTCGCATTCTAATTCCCTCCTTCTCAAATAGGCATAGGACTTTTGACAACTTTGAGCTATTTTCAACCTGTCCTATGAGATAAACCTTCTTTATAGCCTCATGAACCGAATTTGGTCCTACCATCTCAACTTCACCAAATTCGAACCAATCAATGGGAAATCTACATCTCCACCCATAGAGAGTCTCAAATGGAGCCATCTGAATATTGGAATGATAGTTATTATTGTATGCAAACTCGTTAAGAGGCAAATGATCATCCCAACTACCTTTGAATTCAAACACGCATTCTCTCAACATGTCTCGAGAGTCTAAATTGTCCCCTTCGCTTGACCATTTGTTTGCAGGTGAAATGCTGTGCTGAGCTTAACCTAAGTACCAAGTTTTTGAAGCAACCTCCAAAACTGAGAGGTAAATTGGGTACCTCTTTCAGATATGATGGACAAGGGTACTCCATGTAATTGAACTATCTCTTATATATATATAGTTTGGCATAGTCCTCCACTGAATCCGTGGATTTGACCTGTAGAAAATGAGCAGCCTTGGTCAACCTGTCTACCACAACCCAAATGGAGTCATATTTTCGACGAGTACGAGGTAAACCTGTGTGAAGTCCATATTAATTTATTCCCACTTCAAAGTAGGAATACTGATATCTTGAAGCACACCTCTCGATTTTTGGTGTTCAAACTTTACTTTCTGATAGTTTGGGCACTTAGCTACAAATTCTGCAATGTCCTTCTTCATGCCATTCCACCAATAGACTTCCCGCAAGTCATGGTACATCTTGGTGGTACCTGGATGGATAGAATACCTGGATCCATAAGCCTTGTTCAACATCTGATTCCTCAAATCATCAACATCCGGAACATATAAGAGACCCTGGTACCGAAGCACACCATCTCCCCCTTTAGAGAAGACCTCTACCTTCTCATTTTGAACTGCTTCCTTCAACTTTACCAAAATAGGGTCCTCATCTTGTCTAGCATTTACATCAGTCACCAATGACGATTCTGATTCGTCCTGAACAACAAAACCGTCGTCGGTCGAGTCAACCAACCTAACTCCCATCCTTGCTAGTCGATGCACATCCTTCACCAGCTCCTTCTTTCCCTCACTCTCATGAGATACACTCTCCATAGAGAGTCTACTAAGTGTGTCTGCAACTACATTGGCCTTACCCCATGGTAAAGCACACTCATATCATAGTCCTTGAGTAGCTCCAACCATCACCTCTACCGAAGATTAAGGTCATTCTGGGTAAACACATATTGTAAACTCTTATGGTCCGTAAGCACATCAACGCGGACACCATAAAAATAATGTCTTCATATCTTCAATGCGCCACCATGGCCAATTCAAGATCATGGGTCGGGTAATTCTTCTCATGAACCTTTAGCTGTCTAGAGGCATATGCTATAACTTTTTTGTGTTGCATAAATACACACCCAAGTCCGATCCTTGAAGCATCACAATACACCACGAACCCATCGGTACCCTCGGGTAGGGTCAACACCGGTGCTGAGGTAAGTCGAGCCTTCAACTCCTGAAAGCTCTTCTCACAAGCCTCCGACCATTGGAATTTCACCTTCTTCTGGGTCAATTTGGCCAAGGGTGCTACAATCGATGAGAAACCTTCCAAAAATCTTCGAGAGTAGCTATCTAAACTCAAGAAGCTACGAATATCCAAGGGATTCAACGATCTTGGCCAATTCTTCACCGCTTCTATTTTCTGAGAATCCACCTTTATGCCGTCACTCGATACCACATGGCCCAAAAATGCCACTGAGTTCAACCAAAACTTACACTTGATGAATATGGCATATAATTGGAGATCCTTGAGAGTCTGCAGCACTACTCTCAAATGAGCAACATGCTCCTCCTCGCTCCAAGAGTATATCAAGAAGTCATCAATAAACATAATCACGAACATATCCAAGTATGGCTTGAACATCCTGTTCATCAAGTCCATAAAATCTGCAGGAGAATTCATTAGTCCAAAAGACATAACTACAAAATCATAATGACCATACCGCGTCCTGAAGGTAGTCTTTCGAATATCGCTCTCCCGAACTCTGAGCTGATGGTACCCGGATTTGAGGTCTATCTTCGAGAAGCACTTGGCACCCTGAAGCTGATCAAATAAATCATCAATCTTGGGTAGGGGATTCCTGTTCTTGACATGACTTTGTTCAATTGCCGATAATCAATGCACATACGAAGGGAAACATCTTTCTTTCGAACAAAGAGAATTGGTGCACCTCGTGGGAACTTGCTCGGTCTAATGAAAGCCTTATCTAATAGGTCCTTCAACTATTCCTTCAACTCCTTTAGCTCGAATAGAGCCATTATATAGGGAGGAATAGATATAGGATGCATGTCGGGAAGAAGGTCAATACCAAAATCAATCTCCCGCTCGGGAGGGTTTCCCGGTAAATCATTAGGAAAGACCTCTGGATACTCAGATACCACTGGAACTGACTGGATAGTTGGGGTATCAGACTCCACATCCTTAACCCTAACAAGATGGTTCAAACAACCCTTAGAAATCATCTAAGCTACCTACAGGCACAGCTGAACTACGCTTCCACTCTAAGACTGGTGATTTGGGGCATATTTATATGCCCAAGTGATACTCAAATGCATCGTTTGAGCCTTGTTTATCCAACAATGTTTGTACATTCTCATGTAAATTGTAGGG
>JACEIK010010325.1:28611-43270 GCA_018107945.1 Datura stramonium
ACCTATTTTTTTTTATATATTCTAAAAGATAGTACTCTAAATAGAGCATTGAATATTCCCTTTACTTTTTGAGAGAAAAAGAACTCCATTGGAGAAGAAAGAAATATTTGAATACTACTCTTCATCTTCATCTTCAGCAAGGTATAACTACTATTATAGAAATATTGTGAGCATGATTATGCTTAATACTATTGATGAAATGATTGAGTTTATAAATGAATATGCTCTTGTGTTTCTTAATTATGAATAGCTAAATCTATCGCTAGAGGTGTGTGATTATGGGTGTTTAATTTGATTGGGTATTGCTCGATTTGTCTAGTTATTAGTTAATTACTGTAATCTATTGAATTCTCCTCAAATTATAGTTGATTTCTCATAGTTTCAAATATGGGTATTGTTTTCTTCCTTAATTTTCACTTTAAAAAGAAGTATTATGTAATGGGGGAGAATTTAATAGTGGATTGAGATTTGATTTTGTGGGGCTGGGCTAGAAATAGACAAAACCCATGATCATAATCCCATTAGAGGTGATGGCTAGAAATAACTTAACCCCTAATCCAAACCATATCGGAATAGTTGAATTGTGCCTGGAGGTTTGAAAGGACTTGAGGATAAAGAGCCCAATTGGTTGAAATACATTGGGCTCCATCTTTTTCCAAGGTTAGTTACACATATTAGTAATAATCTTACTATCTAGTAAATCCCGATTTGATTGAAATCCCATCTACACAAGCCCTCTAGACTTTGCTCTTTATTATTTCTCAACATTAGTAATCTTACTCTTTTGATTAGCTAATTTTAGAATCCATAGTATTTTTTCCTTCACTTCCCCCAAAATTTACATTTATGTTTTCATTGCTTGGATGCGAGCAGATTCAATTCACTAAAAAACTCTTGAGTAGTTCATTCTCTAGTCCTTGTGGGATTCGACCCCGACACTCGTCGGGTTATTTATTTTGAGACAACGATCAGTTACATTCTCTATAAATGAGGAATTTAGGTTGATCGTTATAAATTCGTCATCAACTCTAGTTGGGTCATCATTTTGGATAGAATTTTATCTCTAGCCTCATCTCTCTTTCTCAACTCGGCACTCAAAAGATTTGGGCCAACACCACTAGAAGATACCTCCGCTTCTCTAGTATGCCATACTTGATTGGTCCTCATCATTCTATCAAGTAATGCCTTGGCTATTCCATAGGGCTGATCCATGATAGATCCCCCTCGACTAATTATTTTCCACAGACTTATTAATAGAATCCAATGAATGGTAGAAGCATTGAAGTAGAACCCCGTCGGTTAAATCTAGGTTTGGATAAATAGCTACATTTTTCTTAAACCTCAACGGCGCTTCATAGAGTTATTCCCCTGCATGTTTTTGGAAGTTACTAATGTCATTCCTCAGCTGCAACATCCTCGAGAGAGGAAAGAACCTACCCAAAAATGCTTTTGTGAGTTCATTCCAAGATGTAATAGACCCGAGAGGCAAATCCTCTATTACACCATATAAGTTCCTATCATATAACGATACATGCGTATGTATGTTGAGAATTTTAGAGTTTGACGCATGTGGAAAAGGGCTCAGGGGGTGACCACGCAAGCGTGTTATCGTGCGGGCGATAATCTGGGGCCGGAGGCTGGGTGTGCTAGGCATCGTGCCGCACAGCCTACCTTGTGCCATGGATGGTACGTCGTGCTTGTGGCCTAGCATGATGGGCGGAATGTTGCACCTCCGTCGCACTGCCTCAACACTTACATATAGCTAAGTGTGAGTTTAGGTGCTTTTAACAAAACATTTACTGGAGAAAATAATCGATAGTACCTCTTCCTCTCTCTACTTTTCATCAATTAATCGCAAAATTACGCTGTTAAACTCCGTTCAAATGCAAATTCATCATGGATAATGATTTTTGAGCCTACGATGAACGTATCTACGTAGTTATTCCTTGAAATCTAGCTTGGATTATTGGACTGCCTCCAAGTAAAAGTTGTAGAAATCACTTTTAATTGAGTCCTAGATGTCCATAAGTGATAAGTCAGTGTTTCTATCTTCTAAAATCTCTATATTTTGTAAGTGTAATACCCCGAAGATGCCTAATATTGGAAATAGGGTCAAATCTGGAAATTGGGTGAAAATTGGGGAAAAAGATGCAGAATGGGCGATCTAATGGATCATTGGTCCAACCAATGGCCCATTGGGAGTAGTCGTGGGGAAATGCAGGCTTGGTGGCAGTGGTGGTAACGAGCTAAGTAACGACTCATTGTTCGATACAACGAGTCGTCATATGGAGTCATGGGAAGTACTGGTTCTCCATTAAAGGGAAGGTAACGAGTCATCTAATGACCCATCATGAGTAATTACGAGTTATGGGATGAGTCGTTACCAATTAGAAGGGAATTTCTAGAATTTGGGGCAGTGTACATGACGAGTGATGCCATGAGTCGTGGCTCGGAGTAATGAGTTATTAGGTCCTCCATTGTGGCTTCAGTGACTTTCAGGCAGTTGACCTAATGATAGGTCCCAACGAGTCGTGGTCTCAACCAACCACTCGTTAAGTGACCTATTTGGACCCCGTCGACCTGATTTCAGGTTTTAGTCCAAGGACTCTTTGGTAAATTCCTAATCTCCTAGTTCCTAAACTGGGTTGTTTTGGAAAATTTTGAAGGGATTTATAGGGACAAAATGGTTCCACTCTCATTCCTACTCAAATTTCAGAAATAAAAACACCATAAGCTCTCCTCTCAAGAAATTCTCACTCAAGCATAGGGTTTTCCTCATTGCAGCAATTTGAGTTTTCTTCTTTGGAAAATTTTTAGTCAGGTATGTGGGAATTCAACTAGGGGATAGTTCTGCCCTTGTGTCCCCCAAAACCCTCTTATAGTTTCTCTATCGGTCATAGCCTTGAGTTTTCCAGTGTGAAAGATTACATGTATATTTTCGTTGATTTCACCTAGAATGATATTCATGCTTATTATTGATATGATCTCCATTAGTTCTTTACCAAATTGTTGATGTTCCTACAAAAGTAAATTTAAGCCCTGAGTTTTTAAATGAAACATATTTATACATTAAATTCCCCATGGTTTGTGAAGTATGATTTGGGTTGATTTTCTTTTATTCCTTATTGTTTAGATGTTGGGTAAATATTCCCTTGGTAAGAATTATTTCATCCCTGGCATGAATGAGAAAACTATAATTCAGCTTGTTGGATGAGAATTCCCTATTTTCTTGAACTTTTTGCGATATTTTGGATTCCTGTGTTATTGGAATAACTCGAATTCTCTGGTAGCTGTTTAGTAGTTTAGTTCAGTTAGAACATAGAATCTCCTAAGAAATAGTCAAAATTTGTCAATTGATCAGTTTGACTATGGAATCCCTTAAGGTGTCTGTGATACCTCCCAGTTAGCAGAATCAGACTCAGAACTCAATTTCACTGGTCCACTAGGCGGTCATGACTTTTAAGATAGACAACTATGACTAGACATAGGACCCTAGTCAGATTACAGTTTGTTTTTAGATAGTTACGCCACTTCTAGATAAGCAACTCTGACCAGTCTAGAACCCAGTTTCAGAATTTGGTCCGATAAGAATCTTAGGGTACTTCCAGTTATATATCCTTGACTAGTCTTAGGCCCCAATTTTTAGCTATAAGCTTAATATTCAGTTTGGATAATCTAGTGGGAGCAAGACTTAACACCTAGCGGACCAGGGTTCCAGCGCACCCATGTTCCCACAACTACGTAGATTACAGTATTTATTGGCCTGATTGGCCCCAAACTTTTGTGGTCACCCAGTTGATGCTTCTATACCCTGGAAAGGTATGTTGGATACCGGTGGGCCATATACATCACACTATACGTCTAGCTCATGTGGTTATATGTCGATTATAGACTCTCCCAGTAGTCAGCTCAATTCAGTCTCAGATTAGTCATGTTCAGTCCAATTCAGTTCAGATGAATTTAGTGTAGTATCTCAGACCCAGTATTTCAGACTTAGGGCATGTCTTTGACCACCAGACAGGGTCATCCTGACCATCTCAGTTTACTTCAGTTGTCTCAGTTTATTATAGTAGTTTGTCATTGCATGCCATTTCATTTCAGTCATTTATATCCAGTATCATGGTTTCTCTCACTTACTCAGCACATTTAAAGTACTGGCGCATACTTTTATGCTGTAACGTTTCATGATACAGCCGCAGGTGCTCAGAAACAGTGTCGTTAGTTGCCGTAGTTCAGATCCTCCTAAGCAGCAGAAGTTTGAGTCCTCATATTTCGATGGCGTTATTTCAGTTCTTTCAGTCATTTCATTACTTTCAGGTACACTTACAGTTAGCTAGGGGCTTGTTCCAGCAACTCATCTGCTAGTTGGCTTTCAACACAGACTTGATTTCAGACGATTAGTATTGTTCAGCTATTTTAGACCTTATATTTTCAGTTTTAGCTTTCATAAATGTTTTTATATTATTATTTCAAAGCTTCTGCTATGCATGTTTTACTCAGAATACCAGTGTATGATAGGCCAAGGGTTGACTTGGGATTACTTGTAACTCCAAGTACCATGTTCCGTCCAGAGTGTAGACTCGGGGCATGACAAGCTTGGTATTAGAACACTAGGTTTATAGTATCCTCGGAATGTATGAAAGTCACATCGGGTAGAGTCCTTTTCATGGGTGTGAAGCGTGCCACACTTATGAAGAGGAGGCTAGAGATGTTATTAGGACAACTCCCTTTTGTTCATACTCTTTATCGTGCGTTAAAGTTCAATTCCACAAACGTTTTCCATAACTCATGCTCTGTTCCATTTAAGTATATCATGCCTCCAAGACACGGTAAATGAAGAAGGGCCGCCAACGCCAACAGACCTGCCCCACCAGCCCCAATAGCCCCTCAGGATGACATAGTGTCTACCGCTGAGTTCAAAGCGGCTATCCAACTTCTCGCTCAAACAGTCACCAATCAGGTGACCCAACAAGTAGTACCAGTTAACAACGGAACTGCAGCTGCTTCTACGGTGCGGAACTTCACCCGTATGAACCCTCCATCTTTTCAGGGATCCAAAGTGGGGGAGGACCCCCAAGAGTTCATAGACAAGATTCGGAAGATTACTCGTATTATGGGTGTTAGCTCCTCTGAGAGTGCTGATCTAATAGTCCACAAGCTAAAAGGGGTAGCCCAGGTCTAGTATGAACAGTGGAAAGAGGGGCGGCCAACGGGAGCAGGACCAGTTGAGTGGGAGGAGTTCAACACAGCCTTTCTGGATAGATTTTTCCCTTAGGAGCTGAGGGAGGAAAAAGTGGATGAGTTTATGAACTTGATACAGGGGAATAGAAAAGTAGAAGAGTATTCTCTAGAGTTTACCAAGCTGTCTAAGTACATTCTAGAGATCATAGTTGAGCCAAGGGCTCGCATTTTTATGTTTTTGAATGGAGTGTCGAACCTCGTCCTCAAGGACTGTAAGATAGCAATAATGATTAGGTATATGGACCTACCCATCCTGATTGTCTATGCCCAGCAGATTAAGGCCGAAAAACTGAAGGTTATGGAGCGAAAGAACAAACGTGCAAGGATTGCCTTGTCAGATCATAGACATCAAAGGTCTAGTGGTGGTAGCCGCCCACAGCAACAACAACAACAGCAGCAGAGAGCCCCAACACCCAGCTCAGCCATCCCCCCAACCTTCAGGTCCTGCAAGGATTGAAGGGGAGGAGCATCTGGCACTCAGTCTTAGAGCTACAGTGCCGGGAACAGATATCCAGCTTGCCCCAAGTGCGACAGGAACCACCTAGGAGTGTGTCTTCAGGGTCGAGAGGGCTGCTTTAGTTGTGGACAGCTTGATCATCGGCTTAAAGATTGCCCGTCAACAGGACGGGGGAGAGCACAATCCACTACATCATCAGCTCTAGAAGGTCGACCAGCTCAGCAGGCCAATACCTTAGGTACGGTTGGCAGTCAGCGCGAAAACTGATTTTATGTATTGTCTTCCCATTAGGATTAGGAGAGCTCAGCTGACGTAGTCACGTGTATGTTACACCTCTTTCATCTGGACGTGTATGCCCTCCTAGATCCAAGAGCCACCATTTCATTCGTGACTCCTTACGCAGTTCAATATCAGTCCAGAGGTCCTCTCAGAACCATTCTCAGTCTCCACCCATCCTAGCGAGTTAGTTAGAGCCAACCGGGTGCATAGAAACTGCCCAGTCTCAGTCCTGAATAGAGTAATTCCAACTGATCTCATAGAGTTAGACATGGTCAATTTTGACCTTATCCTCGTGATGGACTAGTTACACTCTGGTTATTCCTAAGTTGACGTTAGAACTAGAGTTGTGAAGTTTCAGTTCCCTAGTAAGCCAGTGTTAGAATGGACAGGCAGTAGTTTAGCGCTTAAGGGTTGGTTTATTTCCTACCTTAAGGCCCAGAAACTCATTTCCAAGGTATGTATTTATCATCTGGTTCGGGTCAAATATTCCAACTCTGAGACCCCAACCATACAGTCAATTCTAGTGGTCAGCGAGTTCCTAGATGTATTTCTTGAGGATCTTCCTAGAATTCCCCTTGAATGAGAAATAGACTTCAGAATAGACCTCCTTCCATATACTCAGCCCATCTATCCCTCCTTACAAAATGACTCCAGCTGAGCTTAAGAAGTTGAAGCAGCAACTAAAAGATCTTCTTAACAAGGGTTTTATCAGACCCAGCATCTCTCTATGGGGTGCTCTAGTACTATTCGTGTGTAAGACAAATGGTACCCTCAGAATGTGCATAGATTACTATTAGTTGAACAAAGTCACAGTCAAGAATAGGTATCCCCTACACAGAATTGATGACATATTTGACCAACTTCAAAGAGCCAGTTATTTCTCAAAGATAGATATCAGGTCGGGGTACCATCAGCTAAGGGTCAGAGAGTGTGACATATCGAAAATAACATTCGGAACTCGATATGGTCTCTACGAGTTTGTGGTTATGCCCTTCAGTGTAACGAACGCTCCCTCAACCTTCATGTACCTGATGAATAGAGTGTTCAAGAAGTATCTGGAAATGTTTGTCATTGTGTTCATCGATGATATTCTGGTATACTTCATAAATGAGGAAGAGCATGCTAATCACCTGAGGATAGTGCTTCAGATGCTTAGAGACTGCCAGTTGTTTGCCGAGTTTAGCAAGAGTAAATTCTTGTTGAAGTCCATGATTTTCCTGGGTCACCTGATCTCAGTAGAAGGTATTCAGGTTGATCCTCAAAAGATAACAGAAATGAAATATTGGCCTAGACTTACCTCTCCGATGGAAATCAGGAGTTTTATGGGCTTAGCTGGTTATTACCGACGGTTTATGGAAGGTTTATCCTCTATAGCATCTCATCTGACTAAGTTAACTCAGAAGAAAGTGAAGTTCTAGTGGTCGGATGCGTGCGAGAAGAGTTTCTAGGAGTTGAAGACTCGACTCACTACCGCTCCAGTTTTGACCTTGCCAAAAGGAACAAATGGGTTGGTTGTCTATTGTGACACTTCAAGAGTTTGACTCCGTTGTGTTTTGATGTAGAAGGGCAAGGTGATAGCCTATGCCTCCAGACATCTCAAAGTTCATGAGAAGAACTATACAACTCATGACTTGGAGTTGGCAACGGTGGTGTTTGCGCTGAAAATATGGAGACATTACCTATATGGGGCTAACATGGATGTGTTTACAGATCACAAGAGCCTTCTGTATGTGTTCAGTCAGAAGGACCTAATTCTTCGTCAAAGAAGGTGGTTGGAACTACTGAAAGACTATGACATGAGTGTGCTGTATCACCCGGGCAAAGTCAATGTGGTGATTGATGCACTAAACAGGTTGTCTATGGAAAGTGTAGCTCATGTTGAAGAGGGTAAGAAGGAAATGGTAAAAGATATTCACAAGCTAGCTTGTTTGGGAGTACAGTTGGTGGATTCAGCCGAGGGTGGAGTGGTAATGGAAAGTGTATCAGATTCCTCCTTGGTAGTTGAAGTGAAGTCCAGATAGGACGAAGATCTCATCTTACTCAAGCTTAAGGAAGCAGTTCTCATAAAAGAAATAGAACCTTTGTGGAAATGGGGAGATAGTGTGCTCCATTACCAGGACAGATTGTGTGTACCTGATGTTGGTGAGTTGAGACAGCAGATACTGGATGAAGCACACAACTCGAGATACTCCAATCACCCTAGTGCTACAAAAGTGTACCGCAATTTTCGGGATATCTACTAGTGGAACGACATGAAGAGAGACATCGCTAAATTCGTAGCCAAGTGCCTAAACTGTCATCAAGTCAAGGTAGAGCATCAAATACTAGGAGGAATAACTTAGGAAATCATCATACCCACATAGAAGTGGGAAGAAGTAAACATGGACTTTATTACGAGTCTACCTCGGACTCGTCGACAGCATGACTCAATATGGGTAGTAGTAGACCGCATGACTAAGTCAGCACATTTCCTCCCAGTTAACACCATAGATTAAGTCGAGGACTATGCTAGACTTTATATTTGGGAGTTAGTCAAACTTCATGGGGTGCCCTTATCCATCATCTCAGATAGAGGAACCCAATTCGTCTCACACTTCTGGAAGTCTTTTCAGAAGGGACTAGGCACTCAGGTCAAACTCAACACAGCTTTAACCCGCAAATAGATGGGCAAGCTAAGTGGACTATTCAGACCCTAGAAGATATGTTGAGAGCGTGCACAATCGATTTCAAGTGATGTTGGGATGACTATTTGCGTCTTATCGAGTTTGCGTACAACAACAGTTACCACTGTAGCATTCAAATGGCCACATTTGAGGCATTATATGGTATAAGGTGTAGATCTCCTATAGGGTGGTTTGAGATTGGTGAAGCAACCTTGATAGGGCCAGACTCAGTTCATTAGGCAATGCAGAAAGTTCAACTCATCCGAGAAAGATTGAAAACAGCTCAGAGCCATCAGAAATCTTATGCCTATGTGCGAAGAAGAAAGTTGGAGTTTGCAGTTGATGACTGGGTTTATCTGAAAATTTCGCCAATGAAAGGGGTGATGAGATTTGGAAAGAAGGGAAAGCTCAGTCCGAGATATGTCGGACCCTATAGAATTTTAAGGCGTATTGGCAATGTAGCCTATGAGCTAATATTACCTTCAAAATTAATAGTTGTGCACCCTGTATTCCATTTGTAACTTTTGAAGAAATGCGTCGGAGATCCAACTTTAGTTGTGCCAATGGACAGTGTAGAAATAAAGGATAGTCTCTCATATGAGGAGGTCCCAGTCTAGATCCTTGACCCTCAGTTTCGTAAGCTAAGGAATAAGGAAATAGCTTCAGATAAGGTCTTATGGAGAAATTTGCAGGTTGAGGGATCTATGTCGGAGGCTGACGCAGATATGATGGCCAAATACCCACACTTGTTCTCTACTGACTCTGTTACAACTTAAAATATTAGTTTTTCCTTACAAACAAATTTAGTTGTTGGGTTCAATCCATGTGTTTAAGTTTTATTTATCATTTTGGAGGTATGTATGAAAAGTGAATAAAGTTCAGTTATGTATTATGAAACGGAAGTAGTCATTCTGTCAATTTTGGAGTAAAATGAGCAGAATTTGAAATTTTATGGTTGTTATTCTCTACTTTCCAGTGTGTTTTCCAACATTCGAGGATGAATGTTACCAAGCGGTAGATATTGTAATACCCCAAAGATGCCTAAGATTGGACCTGGGATAAAATCTAGAAGTTGGCTGAAAACTGGGGAAAAAGTTGCAGAATGGGTGATCTAACCGATCGTTGGTCCAACCAACGACCCATTGGGAGTAGTAGTGGGGAAATGCAGGCTTCGTGGCAGTGAAGGTAACGAGCAAATTAATGACTCATTGTTCAATTGAACGAGTCTTCATACGGAATCGTGGGTAGTACTGGTTCTCAGTTAAAGGGAAGGTAACAGGTCATCTAATGACCCATCATGAGTAATAATGACTCGTGGGATGAGTCATTACCATATAGAAGGGAATTTCTTCAATTTGGGGAAATGTACTTGACGAGTGATGCCACAAGTCGTTGTCCGGAGTAACGAGTCATTAGGTCCTCCGTGGTGGCTTCAGTGACTTTCAGGCAGTAGACCTAACAAGACGTCCCAACGAGTCGTGGTCTCAACCAACGACTCATTGAGTGACCCGTTGGGACCTCGTCGACCTGATTTCAGGTTTTAGTCTAGGGACTCTTTTGTAAATTCCTAACCCGCTAGATCCTAACTAGGTCATTTTAGGAAATTTTAAGGGGATTTACAGGGACAAAATGGTTCCTCTCTCATTCCCACTCCATTTTAAGAAAGAAAAACATTGTAAGCTCTCCTCTCAAGAAACTCTCAAGCAAGGTTAGGGTGTTCCTCCATTGTAGAAGCTCGAGTTTTCTTCTTCGAGAAATTTTAAGTTAGGTATGTGGGAATTCAACCAGGGTATAGTTCTTCCCTTATGTCCCCCAAAACCCTCTTAGAGTTTCTCTATCAGTCTTAGCCCTGAGTTATCGAGTGTGAAAAGATTACATGTTATTCATGCTTATTGTTGATATGATCTCCATCAGTTCTTGACCAAATTGTTGATGTTCCTGCAAAAGTGAATTTATGCCCTGAGATTTCGAATGAGACGTATTTATGCATTAAATTCCCCATGGTTTTTGAAGTGTGATTTGGGCTGATTTTCTTATTCCTTGTTGTTTAGATGTTGAGTAATTACTCCATTAACGATTTCAGTCCTGGCACGAATAAAAAAATTATAATTCAGCTTGTCGGATGAGAATTCCCTATTTCCTTGAAAATTTTCCATATTGTGGATTCTTTTATTTTTTGAATAAGTTGAATTCCCTATTAGCTGCTTAGTAGTTCAGTTAAGTTGGAACGTAGAATCTCCTCAAAAATAGTCAGAATTTGCCAACTGATTAGTTTGACTACTGAATCCCTTGAGGTGTTTGTGATACCTCCCAGTTAGCAGAATCAGACTCAAAACTCAGTTACACTGGTCCTCTAGGCGGTCATGACACTTCAAACAGACGACTCTGACTAGCTGTAGGATCCCAGTCATATTATAGTTTGTTCTTGGATGGTTACGACGCTTTTAGATAAGCATCTCTGACTAGTCTAGAACCCAGTTTCAGAATCTGGTCCGATAAGACTCTTAGTGCACTTTCAGTTATATATCCCTTACTAGTCATGGGCCTTAGTTTCGAGCTATCAGCTTTGTATTCAGTTTAGTTAATCCAGTGGGAGCAAGACTTAGGCGAGAGAATACCGGGGTTCCGCGCACGCAGGTTCCCAGAACTACGTTGCCAGCGTAGGTTACATTATTTATTGTCCTGATTGGCCCTAGACTTTTGTGGTCACCCAGTTCATGCTTCTATACCCTGGCAAGGTATTTTGGGTCCTACCGGTGGGGCGTATACATAAGACTATACGTCTAGCTCATGTGGTTATATGTCGGTTATAGACTCTCCCACTAGTCAGCTCAGTTAAATCTCAGATTAGTCAAGTTCAGTCTAATTCCGATCAGATCAGTTTAGTGTAGTATCCAAGACGCAGTATTTTAGACTTAGGGCATGTCTTTGACAAACAAACAGGGTCATCCTGACCATATCAGTTTACTTTAGTTGTCTTAGTTCAGTATATTAGTTGGTCATTGCATTCCATTTCAGTTCAGTCATTTATATCTAGCATCATGGTATCTCTCACTTACTCAGTATATTCAAAGTACTGATGCATATTTTTATGATGTATCGTTTCATAATACAACCGCAGGTGCTCAGACTCAGTGTCGTTAGTCGTCGTAGTTCAGATCCTCCTCAGCAACAGAAGTGTGAATCCTCATCTTTCGAGGGCGTTATTTCAATTCTTTCAGTCATTTATTACTTTCAGTTAGACATAGAGTTAGCTAGGGGCTTGTCCCAGCAACTCATCTAGACGGCTTTCAACACATACTTGATTTCAGACTATTAGTATTGTTCAACTGTTTTACACCTTATGTTTTCAGTTTTATGTTTCATAAGTGTTTTTATTTTATTATTTAAAAGCTCCCACTATGCATGTTTTACTCAGAATACCAATGTATGATAGGCCAAAGGTTGACTTGGGGTTACTTGTGACTCCAAGTACCGTGTTCCGTCCAGAGTGTAGACTCAGGGCATGACAGTAAGCTTTTGGCCAATTTGAACATGTTATGACTTGTGGTTGCTATGTTTGTAAATGAAGTTGCCCAGCCATATTTCCTCAGCGTAAGGACTAAAATTTGGAGGAGTAAATGCTAACTTCTCAAGTTACTCCTGTTGTATAGCTGATACAATTAATACCTTGTAGTAGCTTATGCTTATAGTGTTGTGGTTAGCTTCTACGAGACGACTTGAGGTTATAGTATAGTATCCCTTGTTGGAAAATTTTGTATTTAGTTTTGTTTCCTTATTAAGGCAAAAGAGACCTAAGGTTAGCTGTTGGCATACTTCGTTAAGTTAACAACATAAGGCATAGTTTGGCAATACAATATACAGTTCTATGCCTATATGCATGTAGTAGTGCTTGCTTACAACTATTGGCACATCTTGACGCCTACAGGGCTAGAATCATGATACAATGACCTTATCTTCCCTTCAGTGGCACCAGGGTTGTCAAATGGACTGGGTGGTAGCTTTCTAGCCAAGTTACCTACTGTTAGAGACCGTATAGCTTCTTTTCACTAACATATACAATTACAGGAGCCCAAACGACCTAGATACAATTACAGGAGCCCAGACGACTCAGATATAGTTATAGGAGCCTAGACGACTCAGAAATAGTTATAGGAGCCCAAATGGCTCAGATATAATTACATAAGCCTAGATGGCTTAGATATAGTTACAGGAGCCCAGATGGCTCAAATATTGTTACAGGAGCCCAAACAGCTTAGGACACAGTTACAAGAGCCCAGAAGGCTCAATTACAGCTTTAGAGTTCAAGTATACCGTAGTTATAGCTTGCCTACGGGCCTATAGTGGTATAGATAGGAAGAATATGGATTGCTTGCACTAATGGGGCTTATGGGGGCCCAGGTAGGTTATTCTGTGTTGTTTGTACCTCCAGGCTTATGGGGGACAGGTTAGGTTCTTGTTTGTACAATACCTGTTAGTTATAGTCTATTTTGTGAGGTTATGCAGGTTTACTTTTGGCCCTTATTACTAATTACTTCCAGTTCCTTATCAGCTTTCATTTAGTCGTTTTTTATTGCCTTACATATTCGATACATATCATACTGACGCCGATGCATGGGGCACTGCATACTTGCCTACAGGTTCATAGAGACAGGGCTCGAGACTATCTCAATAATTTCTCAGATCCAGTAGATTGGATATCTCCTTTCTTCTAGAGTTTCTAGACACTTAAGGTTTGATTATCTTTTGTTGTATAGTTTTTGGGTAGGCCCGGGCCCTATCCCGAACAATATTTTACTCTTAGAGGCTTACAGACTACAGTTTTTGGTTTGTTATGTGCTATTATCCATGTGGGGTCCAGTTATGTTATCTGTTAGGAGAACGGTGGTCTTGTCAGCCTGTGTAGGATGAGATTACTGTTGCTGTTGGGTTAGCTTATTTACTCCAAGTATTTAGTGGTGGCCTTGTTAGCCCAGGGCTGTGTTTATGACCGAGATATAGTTGTTGTTTTATTGATTATATGTTGCTGATCTACACCAGAAACGTATGTGTCTAGCCAGGTCAACTCATTGTCCAATATGGCATTAGGTGCCAGTTACACCTCCCAAGGTGAGGCCTGACTGTCACACTCGAAATCTGGGGAGGAATGACTTGCTCCTGGTGCCACCCTTGATATGAGCATACCCGACTCCCCAAAAATAAAACAAAGGCAAGAACAAATGATTTTCAACAACACAACTATAAAATCAGAATAAGATGATAGAATATAGCGGAAGATGGCTCACCTGACCAACTAAAAAAAATAAATACTATATGCCGTCAAGGCCACGGAATGAAAAACAACTATAAAACATGGCCCACCTAGCCTATAACAACATACTAAAACCACATCAATGTTTATGAGTCTCTATGAATACAATAGTAATCAAATGATCGGGACAGGGCCGCAAACTACCTTTAACTCAAAAACCTAGCGACTCCGAAAGACTTGAGCGCACCAACTCAATTGGAACTCCACTCAACACCTAAGAACTCGATCTAACAGCCCACCATCACCTACAGGCATGAATGCAACACCCCAACTAGGGCCTCAGTATAATAGTGTACCGAGCATGAAAGGATTAAAAAATTGGAATACATAGATTAGTGATCAACAGATATATCAAATATCGCAGAAGGAGAACTGAACTTAAGTAAACACATAAAACCTACCTGGCCCCCATAAGCCTGGAAAGTAAAAGCAAACACACAAACAAAACCTATCTGGCCCCCATAAGCACAGCATGTCCAAAAAGTAAATAACAATACAATGGCACCTAGCTGACCCATCTCACCTATCATCACCTCTAGATCTCTCAATGGCCTCAGCTAACACCATCCAAAATCTAGCATCCACTACATTCAGATAACAAATAGCAAAAGTAAAAACCACAATATAATGCCAAAAAAATGACAAGTAAACACCAGTTAATCAACATCATCAATCAGGCACTGCCAGACACTCTCTCAGCCGCACACA
>JACEIK010010328.1:3127-43252 GCA_018107945.1 Datura stramonium
GCTCAAAACTAAGAAAATAACATGGACTTAGGTGTATTTATGTGTATATGAGGCACTTTTCCTTTGATTTCAGGATAAATGGGTGTTGGAACAATAAATTGTAAAAGGAAGCTAAAAGTGTACAAAAAAAGGAAAAAAGTGCAGACCACGGTACGATCCGTAGGATGGACCTACGAGTCGTACTGAGGGCCTTGATCAAAAGATGAAAGTTTAACCTAGAAGACTAAAGTTATGAGACTTGTCACGGGTCGTACCATGGTGGTACAAGACGTGATAAGCCAGTCGTGATAAAATCTAGAAGAATAGCACAGAAGGCTGATTCTCAGTATGAGAGAACCCTACGACCCATGAGATGAAGGTACGAGTCGTACCATATTGGTCGTGGTGAAGTTCAGAAAAAGTTCAAAAGATCAAGATCAAGACACGGGTGTCAATGTACAAGTCATAGCATGTTGGTACGAATCATACCTTGGACCAACACTTAGCCAAAATTCAGCCAACACTCAAAGCCACGAGTTGATGTCACGATCCGTGAGAAGCCCCTATGAGTCATAGGTGGACCTGTGACGAGGTCGGCGACAGATATCGAAAGCAGTCCTGTTGGTTTATGAAAAGGATTCTTGTGTCTCTATAAATAATTTTTATGTTTTATTTTTAATAGAGGACGACGACTAGACTTAATTCTAGTAGGAAAACATTGTAGTAAACAATTTTACATCATTGGAAGAGAGAATTGAGTTGGTTCAACATTGTGATCAACCTTTTCTTGAATTTATCTTTTTCTTGCTACTTGTTATTCAAGATTTCGTGGTTTAATTGAAGGAATTATTTTTCTCAATCATCTTTGTAAGTATTATTTTATGTTTTTAATCATGAATGAAAATTACAACCTTGAAACTATGAGAGGCTAAAACCTCCATAGCTAGGGTGTTGAGAACCATGGTGGATTAACTAGTTAGGGTTGCACAAAGTGATTCTAAAACCAATACCAAATACTTATATTGTATTCTCTTCATCTTTAATGATTCTTAGCGGTGTACAACATTAGAAAGTGCCTGAATTCTTTACTTGCTTTGGTCGAAGAGGTAGAGATTAGGAAAAGATAATTACAATGAAGCCTTGATCTTGATGATCATTGTATTAACTTGAGTTGTGGTCGCAGGATAGTTATATCTCGAACTTAGTGATAACGGTTAGTTTGCAAAACTCGTGAGACTTTGTCGAGTAATAGAGGATAGTCATTCAATAGGGATTGGTCGATCGTTTGAATGAATTTGAGTTATCAGTTTTGTAAGTAACTATTGGTAAAGATCACGAGTGTATATCCAAAGCTGTTATGAATCCATGGGGAACACAAACCCTAGTTATCCTTTAATTATTGATTCACAAATATAATCTTGACTGTTGTTTATTTTTATTATTGCTTTTTATTAGAATCCCCCATTGTGAAGTAATTACCATACAAGTTCATTTACCAGTTGTAATCTAGATCTTCCATATTCCCTGTGGGTTCGACCCCAACCTCTTAATTGTGTTATTTATTGACAACGTCCGCTTCATGCTTCAGTTGGAAGTGTGGTTTGAGCATTGTCAATCGATAACTGAACAAAGTCACCATCAAGAACAGGTATCCCTTACCCAGGATTGATGATTTATTTGACCATCTTCAGGATACCAAGTGTTTCTTGAAGATAGATCTCAGGTTGGAGTACCATCAGCTCAAAGTTCGGGAGAGTGACATCCCGAATACATCCTTCAGGATGCGGTATGATCACTATGAGTTTATAGTTATGTCTTTTGGAATAACAAATGTTCCTATAGCTTTTATAGACTTGATGAACAGGTTTTCAATCCATACATGGATATGTTCGTGATTGTGTTTATTGATGACATCCCGATATTCTCTCAGAGCGAGGAGGAGCATGCCGCTCATTTGAGAATAGTGTTATAGATTTTCAAGGATCGCCAATTATTTGTTAAATTCAACAAGTGCGAGTCTTGGTTGAACTCCATGGTGTTTTTGGGTCATGTAGTATTAAGTGAAGGAATAAATATGGACTCTCAGAAAATAGAAGCGGTGAAGAATTGGCCTAGACCGATGAATCCTTCAGACATTCAGAGTTTTTTGGGTTTAGCCAACTACTATTGAAGGTTTGTATAAGGTTTCTCATCTATTGCAGCACCCTTGACCAAATTGACCTAGAAGAATGTGAAATTCCAATGGTCAGAGGCTTGTGAGAAGAGCTTCCAAGAGTTGAAGACTCGACTAACTTCAGCACCATGTTAACTCTACCGGAGGGTACCGATGGGTTTGTGGTGTATTGTGATGTTTCAAGGATTGGACTGGGGTGTGTATTGATGCAGCACGGAAAAGTTATAGTGTATGCCTCCAGGCAGCTAAAAGTTCACGAGAAGAATTACTGACTCATAATCTTGAATTGGCGGCAACGGTATTTTCCTTGAAGATATGGAGAAACTATTTTTACGGGGTCCATATAGATGTATTTAGGGAACACAATAGCCTAGAATATGTGTTTACTTAGAAGGATCTCAATCTGCATCAATGGAGGTGGTTGGAGCTACTCAAGGATTATGATATGAGTGTCCTATACCACCCGTGAAAAGCTAATATAGTAGAGAACGCTCTTAGTAGACTATCTATGGAGAGTCTGTCCCATGTAAAGGAGGAGAAGAAGGAATGGGTGAAGGATGTGCATTAACTCGCAAAATTGGGAGTTCGATTGGTTGACTCGACCGATGGCGATGTTATTATTCATAATAGATCAGAATCATCTTTGGTGACTGATGTAAAAGATAGACAAGATGAGGACCCTATTTTGGTAAAGTTAAAGGAAGCGGTTCAAAATCAGAAGGTAGAGGTCTTCTCCAATGGGGGAGATGGTATGCTTCGATACCAGGGTCACTTATGTGTTCCAGATATGGATGATTTGAAGAGCTGGATGTTTCATGAGGCTCATGGATCCAGGTATTCTATCCATCCTGGGCCACCAAGATGTACCGTGACTTACGGGAAGTCTATTAGGGGAATGGCATGAAGAAGGGCATAGCAGAATTTGTAGCTAAGTGTCCAAACTGTCAACAAGTGAAGGTCGAGCATCAAAGACCAGGAGGCGTGCTTTAAGATATCAGTATTCCTACTTGGAAGTGGGAAGAAATTAATATGGACTTCATCACAGGCTTACCTTGCACCCATGAACAATGTGACTCCATTTGGGTTATGGTGGACAGGTTGACTAAGGCCGCTCATTTTCTATCGGTCAAAACCACAGAATCGGCGAATGATTATTCCAAACTATATATCCAAGAGCTAGTTCGATTGCATGGAGTTCCCTTGTCCATCATATCAGACAGAGGTACCTAATTTACCTCTCAGTTTTGGAGGTCGCTTCAAAAAGGACTTGGTACTCAAGTTAATCTCAGCACAACATTTCACCCGCAAACAGATGGCCAAGCGGAGCGGAAAATTCAGACTCTTGAAGACATGTTGAGTGAATGCGTTACTGACTTCAAGGGTAGTTGTGATGATCATTTTCCTCTTATCGAGTTTGCGTACAATAACAGCTACCATTCAAGTATTCAGATGGCTTCGTTTGAGGCCCTCTATGGGTGGAGATGTATATCACTCATTGATTGGTTTGAAGTTGGTGAAGATGCGATGATAGGACTAGATTTAGTACAGGAGGCTATAGAGAAGGTTCGGCTTATACGGGATAGGTTGAAAACAACTCAAAGTCGTCAAAAGTCATATGCCTATGTAAGAAGGAGGGAGCTTGACTTTGAAGTGGATGATTGGGTGTTTTTGAAGGTGTCGCTATGAAGGGAGTGATGCGGTTTGGAAAGAGAGGCAAACTCAGCCCTCGTTATGTTGGCCCCTACCGAATTGTGAAATGGGTTGGCAAGGTGGCATATGAATTGGAGTTTCCCTCAGAATTAGCTTCCGTGCATCCTGAATTCCATGTATCGCTCTTAAAGAAGTGTTTGGGTGATACAACTCTAGTTGTCCTGATGGACAGTGTTGGTGTGAGAGACAGCCTTAGCTATTAAGAGGTTCCAGTGGAAATACTGGATCATCAGGTTCAAAGGCTATGAAACAAGGAAGTAGTTTCAGTGAAAGTTTTATGGAGGAATCAGCAAGTTGAGAGAGCTATGTGGGAAGCCGAAGCGGATATGATGGGCAGATACCCACATTTATTCTCTACCGACTAAGTTTCAGCTTGAGGTATCAGTTTTGACCTAAAACTCTATTTAGTTTTCATGTTCAGTTCATGTGCCCAAGTTTATTTTTATGTATATGGATATATGTATGATTCATGAATTCAATTTAGCTATATAGTTTGAATCAGAGATAGTCATTCCGTTAGTCTTTAGCTTAAATGATCAGTATTTGAATACAATGATTCCATTTCTCTGCTTTTCTATATATTTTCCAACATTCGAGGATGAATGTTCCCAAGGGGGAGATATTGTTATACCCCGGAAGCCCAAAGATCAGACTCGGGAGTTGAATCGGAGAAAAATTGAAATTTGACATCAGGTATCAAAACGGGTCGTGAGGTGACCCATGTGAGAAGCCCACAAGTCGTGATGTGACTCGTGGTGAGGATCAGGAGACGATTTTGAAATTTGTGAATTTGATTTCCATGAACGTGACCACGAGTTGTGTTCAGGCCCCACGACTCGTTAGGTCTGTTGTGGGAAGTGGAAATTTTTAAAGGACAAGAAGAAGGCACTGTACCTAACGGAATGTCCCCGCGAGTCGTGGTCAGCCACCACGATTCGTGGGGAGGGTCATGAGCAGCATGATGAAGCAAAATGAAAGTCACAGGCATTGTACATGACGAGTGGTGACCACGTGTTGTGGTCACTAGTAACGGGTCGTGTAGTCACTGTGATGAGTCCAAATGACTTGGTAAGCAGTGTACTTGACGGATGATGCCACGAATCGTGGCCAATGGTGACGAGTTGTCATGTCCCTCGTGGGGACTGATTGGCAGTTATTTTCTGTGAATTTAGTGAGGGCTTTTCTGAAATTCTTAAGATCCTAAGGCCTAAACTACGTCGTTTTGAGTTATGAAGACTTTTAAAGTGGTTAGGTTCATTTTAGGCCATTCTCATTCATGCATGCAAAGATAGAAAGTTAGAGAGGGTGATCAAGCTTGTTCTTCTTCAAATTCTCTCTAATTCCTCTTGGGCAATCAAAGGATTGTAAGAATCAACTATAATAAGGTATGTAAGGTTATGAGTAGGTGAATCCTTTCACCCCCATGCCCAATCCCTCTCTAAATCATGAATTCCCTATGACAAATCTATGGGGTTTTAACACAATGCATGAAATTTCTAATTCTCCACATGGGTATGATTTAAATATGTTTCTACTATTGAATTATGATTCATGGGAAAGTTTTATATTGTTTTCAATAAAAATCATGTTTCAAGTTTTATGAATCAAAAAGTCATTGATGAGAAGTTCATGAAAGATAAGATTGGCGATGAATGTATGATTACGATGAGATATTATGATGAAGAGCATGTTTTCAAGCTACCCATGTTTATGATCATGCTTTCAAGTGAATTATGTATTTTCAATCATGTTAAAGTATTGTGCAATGCTCACATGTTCAAGTATGATATATGATTTTCCGGATTAAGCTTACCACATGGTTTTGGAGCAAAGACTCCCGATTATCTTTCAACTTGTGCTATGGTTTGAGTTAAAGCTTCTCATATGCATGATTTCAGATTTGAGATTTTTTTGATTATTGAGCTTTGTCAATACATGATGTTGAGCTTCGCTAAAAAATGATGGAGAGCATATGCATCTTTTTGGGAGTAGTGTCTAGCACCGAGTATGCTAAGGGTCGATCACCCTATGCCTAAGAACTACGCACCAACGTAGGTTTATACTTATTTATATTACTTTGGGACCTATCTTGTGAGTTATCCCTGCCCTATTTGTCCACGAGCTTGATATCGATATCAAGGTATCGCCCCTAGCCCTGGCAAGGCTTTGGACGGCTCTACCCACTTGTATGTGATAGTTGGGACCACGTAAGCTCTATCATGGTATGTCAGTTAAAAGACGAATCTCACATTATTCCTCATGATTTCAGTGATGCATGTTCATTATTCATGAGATTTATACATCTATATATGTTCTAAAGTAGGTTTGACTCAATGTTCAATTTTACTCATGACTATCAGATTTCAGCTTTGAGTCAATCGATTCAGTTATGATGCTATGCTATGCTATAATGAGATCATGATTTTAGAAAAAATGCATGCAAGCCCTACTCTCAAATTCTTATTATTATGTTTTACATTATGCAAGTCTTTAAAATGAGTTTACTTATTTAAGTGGTTTTACTTACCTTGCATACTCAGTACATTCCACGTACTTACCATATACTCTATGCTATATCATTTCATGATACAGGACCCAGCTCTCAGGTGCAACCCTGTCTTTAGCCAGCCCTCAGAGTTAGCATCTTACGCTTGTTGGTGAGTCCTCATCTCTGGAGGACCATGCTTATTCAGATTTCTCTATTTATTTTCAGTTTTCAGCTTATTCGAGTTAGTTGGGGTCTTGTCCCATCAACTCATCATATTTAGAGGCTTTTCAGACAAAGGGATGTATTCAGCTTCAGATTGTGTATTCTGATGCTATGTTTATTTTAGACTTCTGCTAAGATTATCATGTTGATTCTTCAGTCTTATTTGTTAAGTTAGATGTATGTTCATTCCATGGGTCGACTTGGAGTCTCTGGGAGCTCCTTGTCCCATGTAACGATATGAGCCTCTATTCGGGTCGTGACAAAGGATGTTTTAGGTATGTCACTCTCTCTAACTCGGAGCTAATGATAACCAGTCCTAAGGTCTATCTTTAAGAAGCACTTGGCCCCTGATGTTGGTCAAACAAGTCATCAATCCTAGGGAGGGGATACTTGTTCTTGATTGTAACCTTGTTCAACTGCCAATATTCAATGCACATACGGACAGACCCATCCTTCTTTCGAACAAAGAGATCTAGTGCGCCCCACGGGGACATGCTAGGTCTGATGAAGCCCTTATCTAAGAGGTCCTCCAATTTCTCTTACAACTCTTTTAGCTCAGTTGGAGAAATTCTATAAGGAGGAATAGATATAGGCTGCATATCGAGAAGAAGGTCAATACCAAAGTCAATCTCCCACTCAATAGGGACCCTTGGTAGATTATTTCGGAAAACCTCCGGATACTCACACACTATAGGAACTGACTGGAGAGTCAGGGATTCGGACGTAGCATCCTTAACCCGAAGTAGATGATAACATAAACCTTAGAAATCATCTTTCTGGACTTAAGGTAGGAAATGAAGCGACCTACAAGCACAACTAAACTACCCTTCCATTCTAGGACTCGCTCACTCGGAAATTAGAACTCTACTATACGGGTTGTACAATTCTCTGAGGCATAACATGTATGCAACCAATCCATACCAAAGATAACATCAAAATCATCATGTCTAACTTTATTAGATTGGTTGAGGTAACTTTCTAAAAGACTGTGACAGGGCAATTTTCGTATACCAATCGAGCTATTACTGAGTCACCGACTGAAGTAGCGACTGAGAAGGGTTCTGTAGTATTTTGGGAATGACTCTGAAACCAATAGCAATATAGGGAGTCACAAAAGACAAGGTAGCCCCTGGATCTAATAATGCATAAATATAGAGATGGAATACTCGCAACATACCAGTGACCACATCTGGAGAGACCTCTTGCACCTGTCGTGATGAGAGGGCATAAAACCTATTCTGATGTTGACCACCACCTGCACTAGTGGATGCACCCTGTTGAGCTGAGTGTGCTAGTGAAGCTGTTGAACTGGTAACTGGGTCACAGTCTCTACCATGGCCCTGTCTGGCTGCTGGATAATCTCTGAGCGTGTGGTCGGGTTTCCCGCTAAGCACTGTATAGTGTGTCTCCTACCACACCTCTCACAAACTGGAATGCTCGGCTCTACTGACCTGCTTCCCTAACCTCGAGAGCGTTATGTCTTTCCAACCTAGTCACGCCTAAACCTGGATGGCACACTGGCTGATAATGGTGCTTGGACTGACGATTGATGGTGGAACTGCTGACAATGTCCGCCACCAGACCTCTGCTGCGAAAACCCAAAACTGTCTGTCTTGGCCCTCTTGGCCTCTCTCTCCCTCTCCCTCATCTACATTGCCTCCATATGTTGGGCATACAAGACCAATTGGGAGTAGTCAATGTCCTAATGAATCATAGCGGTCCTGCAGTCCCTGACCAAATAATCCGCTACTCCATTCACAAATCTGCTCACCCGAGACCTCTAATCAGCCACCATCTCCGGCACAACCTGTACAACCAGGTGAACTCTAGAGCATACTTGTAAATGTCCATGTTGTTCTATTTCAGATTCATGAACTCGGCCGCCTTGATTTCCCTCATCACCCGGGGAAATAAAATTGATCTATGAATGTAGTGAGAAACTCATCCAAAACAATGGGGCCCACTCTAACTCCCCGACTATCCTTCCACTGCCGGTACCATATATGAGCGACTCCTTTCAAGTGATAGGAAGCTAAGTCTACATAGTCCTCTCCTGTCACCCCCATAATCTGAGTCATCTTTTGGATCTCCTCTACGAACTCGTGTAGGTCCTCCTCCACTTTCGACCAAAGAAACTTAGGGGGATTCATTCTGAGGAAGTCCCGACTCTAGCCGCCACTATGTTCCCATCCTAGGGAACATGAGCCACTGTCTACTTATTGAACTGAGCAGTCAACGCCTGTGCCAACATATGAATGGTTGCTCTAAACTCATCATGGGCAACATGCTCGGGAACAAAATATGTTGGGGCTAGTGGCGCTTGTTGGTGCCAGTGTTCATTGTCATCCTCATGGCCATTTCCATTACCATTCCTTCTTCCATTCATACAGCATAGAGGAATAATCCTACAAACTCTAAAGTTGGAGTTAGAGGAACTCGAGAGAGTTGAACTCGTAGCATGAGATGGATCATGAAAGAAGGAAAGTTTCCTAAAACGTTTTGCAGCCTCTTCGTCATAAGTGTGTCACATTTCATACCCATGAAAAAGACTCTTCTTAACATGTCTTTTTGACACTCTAGGACACTTCAAAACCTAATGTTTTGATAACAAGTTTGTCATGACCCGAGCTAAGACTCTGAATCGAGACACGGAACCTAGAACCATAAATGACTTCAAGTCAACCCATGGAATGAATATAATAACTAAAGATCATCATAAACAACGCTAATATCTAAATTCTAAAATAGCAGAACTCTGAATAACAAAACATCTAACCAAAGGTAACATCATAACACTAAATCTAAAGCTCAAAATACAAGTTTATGTATGAAGCCTCTAGCATACTGACGAGCTAATGGGACAACACCTCGACTAACTCTAGAAGTCTGAAATTGAAAATAACATAACTTAACTAACTAAAGGTCCTCAAAGGATGAGGACTCACCAACAATAGCACTGGGATAAACTTGGGCGACTAATTAATGGCGAGACTGAGTCTGAACGTCTGAACCTGTACCATGAAATGATACAACATAGAGTATGCAGTCAATACTTAGAATGTACTAAGTATGCAAGGTAGGTAAAATAGGTTGAGTAAGTAAAAACTCAAATCATGCATATCATAAATCATAACATCATAAGATTTTGAGAGTAAAGGTTGCATGCTAATATTTGAAAACATGAATAGACATAAAATGGAAATCGTAACTGAATCGAATGACCCAAAGTTCAAACTGAGATTCTTAAGTAAAACTGATAACGTAAACATTGGGTCAAACCTGTTGAAAGCATAATATCATAACTGATAAAAATTCATTACTTAAATCAAGAGGAACAATGGGAGACTCGTCATATAATCGACACAATTACGATAGAAAATTCGTGATCCCAACTATTACACTCAAGTAGGCAGAACCGTCCAAAGCCTTGTCGGGGCTAAAGGCGCTACCATGATATTGATATCAAGCTGAAGGCCTAATCGGAACAGGGGAAGCTCACAAGGGAGGTCCCAAAGTAACTGGATAATCCTATGGTTGGCACAGAGCTACTCGGGGTTTTCCTGAACCCCTCTCCTACTCAGTACTAGACACAGCTCCCAAAAACATGCAAAGTGCTCTCCATCGATTTTCAACAACGCTGAAACTATCATTTTGTAAAAAGCTAAAAATGAAATCACATGCGTAATCTAAAATCTATATATAGGGAGTCTTTGCTCCAAACATGCCATAAGTTGAATAGGAGAATATAGACTCTAAAACCATATGGTAAGATGATTTATAAAACTCAAATGAATCATAAAACATGATGAAACTAAGTGGAATTACCCAAAATTTGAAGATCATGCATACTTGAAATAGACTTCACTAGTCAAAATCATAGATTCATATATGGGTAATTTGTAAACATACATACATGCTAGATACTTCATCATACTTGAAATTGTCAATTATAAACTAAACTTTTTCATGAACTTGAAAAATTGGGCAAAATCCTCTATAACTTGAAATCATGAATTTAGAATCAATTAGTACATAAAATTTGTCCATGAATCTTAAAACATGCTTTGAAATATGAAGGGAGTTGACCCATAAATAAATCATAGAGAATTTTCATAAGATTGGGTTAAAACCCCATATGATCATGCACTTGAATTAATACTTGAATTCATGAACTTTAGGAGAAATTTGGGCATAAAAGTAAAAGAAAACTCTCATTCATGGCCCTACATACTTGGGTAAGCTGAATCTACACCCTTCCTTGAAAACCCAAGAGATTTGTAGAAGAACTTGAAGATTTCTAGGCTTGATCCCCTATGGAATCCTCTAATCTTGCATGTATAGGAAGGGAATGAGTTAGAATAGTCTAAGACCTTCCTGACAGAGCTTAAAACAATATAGTTTAGGGCTTAGGAGTTTAGAAATTATGAAAACACCCTTATTGAATTCGTAGGAAAATTGTCACTACCAGTCCCGACGAGGGACTGGATGGGTCATTACCCTACTGATGACTCGTCATCCACTCTCATCATCATTACTAGAAAAATCCCCTTTAACTGAAAATTCTTTACCCCATGGGTGATGACTCGTAGTCCTCACTCATTACCTTCACCAGAATCCCAACCTCCAGTCTTAGCCATCCTGCCAACGACTCACTTGACTCGTAAAGTGACACCACGACTCGTTGCACCATCCATGAAGACCCACTGACCATGAATCTTTACTAGACTGGCATCTCATCACAAGTCACTCCATGATTCGTTGGGTGACCTGATGAGTCATTCTATGGCTTGTGCAAATTTCTTCCTGCTTCCTCCGCTTAACTCTCAAGTCTGATCTTAGGGACTTTTGAAGTATTTCATGTGCAATGTAGGACAATTTGTATTATTATATTATAATTCATATTGGAGCATCATATCATGTATATAGGTGATTTGGGCATAGCTCCTATGTTGATTTTGTAATTTTCTATAATTATGTTAATTAATCTTATATTTAATTGATTATTCTTTATCTATTGAACCTTTATGATTATTTAAGTGTATAATACAATTTTTTAAAGATCAATCCTCATCACTTTCTTTTTTGTCTCGGTCATTGATACTTATTGAGCATATGTTGCCTATTATACTCACAGTTACACTTACTACACTTTTGTGCAAATTTAGATTTTTGGAGTAGTAGAGTATGAGGACATGTTTGATTAGTTGTTGATTAGGAGACTTCAAAGTTAGTTGCTTGGCTGATTCGCAACCCCAGAGTTCTTATATTTATTTCATTTTATGTTTTCTTATTTCAGATAGTTGTATGGAGTATTTCAAACTTATTTATTACTTTTTAGTCTTTTTTTACTTGTATCACCAAGTTTTTAAGGTATTCTTATGATTTTCACATGTATGACTATTAAGACACTTTTTATGAATTATAAATGTTTCTTATAGGGGAAGCAAACGGATTGTTTGGGCAGTATTTAGGCAGGTTAAGATAGGTTGTGTCAAAAAATGAATTGTTCTCCAATCTTACTCAAAGTTCATTTTAGTCAAGATGGGCTAAACAATGAGTTATAACTCGATCCGTTCAACTTAACCCAAATCATTACAAGTTCCATCCCTAAAATTTTGGTATTCCTCTTTAAAGAGTTTGGTATTCGTTATGTATTTTGTATTTTTAAAAAGCTAAAATATTTAATTACATATACAATCAATATATATTACTATATTATACATAAATAATAATAATGATTTTTTAATTTTATATATATAAGATTATATTCAATAGTGTCTAGATTTTTTTTGATTTATTGTTATATTAAAAATTTAAAATATAATATATATTTATGTAGAAATTGTATATTTGATTCTTACTTATTAGATTATGTAAACATTATAGTAATAATTTTTCTTGATTGAAATGTCAAGACTTAAAATCTTGAATATTAACATAATATTTTAAAGAATAATGCTATAATATTTTTAAAAATTTAAACTTTAAATACCTTATGTACCTTAAACATACTTTGGGTGATGAAAAATCTATAATTCTCATGACAGTTCAAAATTCACTTTGTTAGGGACAACTTCATGATCTTACAGGTCTAACGGCATGTACAAGCCGGGTGCGTCGGAGCAACTCTGATAGTCATATACTCACGTACGATTACTAGTGAGCCAGAGTAACTCTACAACCATACACTAGTCTTACAACATGCTGGATAAAGTATCATTGCCAAATCACTATCTTGTCCATTCCAGAGCAAACCTTACAGGGAACTCTAGTCGGCCAAGTCTCAAACTTGACCCTATGCAGAGTAACTCCAAAGCTGTGGACATCGCGATGCTCAAAACATCCAAATACATTACAATCACAAGCATACATAGCACAATCACACACTCAAACAACCAACAAGATAATCAATCCAAACCACCACTGAACATAATACTCAACTCAAGTTCCACGTACCTTGTCGTTCCACCGACGTATTACAAAACAACCCAAGGATCCCAGCATAGCGACTTTATTTACAACATATATAAGCACCAATTAATATTGATTTACAATATTATGCATTGTTTAACAAATAATGTCAATAAAAAAATTCAATCTTCTCTTACATTATTTATATTGTTACATGACTAAAAACTTTATATCAAAAATTATAAAAAAAGCCATAATAATAAACTAAACTAAGAAAAGACAAAATAGAAAGAGTAAAAAGTTATTAATGGTTAAGAGAGAGAAACAACTTGTTGTCAAAAATCATTTTCCTTTTGCATTTTTCTGGTATTTTCTGGATCTATCAATCGGCGAGCTTCTTTCCATAATTGGGTTTCAATCCCCAATTTCTTGAGCTCTATAAGGCCCCGCTCAGCTGCAATATGGAAGGAAAACTTCGTTTAGTTTTTTGCACCAAAAGTAAATATATGCTAGTAAATATATGTTTCATATAATATCATAAAAGTAAATTATTCGGAAGGCATCTTACCCTCCGTTTCCCCGTCACGTCGTGCGCCCCCATCACATCATTGCAGGAAAGCAAAAGAACTTAATAAATGCAGGTAATTTCGAAAGAAAAAAGGGACCAAAAAATACAAGGAGATTATTTAAAAGTAAATAATTATTTCTTTCGTAGCTTTTGTTAACCACACATGTCACAACATAACCTTTTATAATTTATTAATAAGAAGATCCTAAAATGCACCCAAGGGGTCAACAATAAGTATAACAAGTCGACAAAACCTTTTCTATAGTTGAGAAATTTGTCTCAAATTTATCAAGAAATAAAATTTGATGAGCACATTAAGTGCAGATAGCTAATATGCACCAAGCACTATGCCATGCCGGAAAAAGAAAGTTTTTCTTGATTCAAATCCGAGTCCAGTATCTCTTAAATCAAAGAATTGTGATACTTAATTTGTTACTCCTGAGAATGGTTTGCCCCAATCCTTAGCTCTCATTCATTCGAGTCACTAGATGCCGAGAATGGGAAGTGCCTCTATGATGATACAGGCACCAGTTCTAGCAAAATTAGTCCAATCGTATGAAATAAGAATATACATATCTAATACAGTGAGGAAGATGACTTAATCAACTAATTTTAGTGAGGTCAGGCCAACTATGATCGATGTAGTGAAAGGTAATCAACTATATCAGTCAGGGATAAATCTTGATTATTACACTCCGACATTTAGGGATGTTGTCAAAGTGGTTAAACTAAATTCTAATAAGTTGAATTTGCAAGATTAAACAAAAAAGATATCGATAATAATGTGATGTGTAGTTGATGGAACCCATGTGTTTAACGAGATTCTAAATTTTGTGTATGAATTTTGAAATTTTTTTTGGTCCTTAGGTATTTTAAAATGTTGAGGGATATTTCATCATTAAATTTGACAATGAGAAAGATAAAACTAGTGTCTTACATAGTGACCCTTGTACACTAAAAAACTTTCTCTTAGTCTTGAAACTATGGAGCCCGTTTTCTTTATAGTAAGGAGCCCATGTGAGTAATTCTTGTTTAAATTACCTTTCCTAGCTTCCACTTAATATTGAGCTACAGAAATCATAAGTAAAATAGTTATAATTTTAGACAAACCTATTTGCACTAACAACACTTATAACATAAGGAGAAATGATAATATATGTCAAAATTCTAATTGAGATAGATATATCTTTACCAGAATCAATGAATATTAAGAAATCAAATAAAAAAATATTGCAAGTTATTGAATATGACTGAAAGATTATTTATTTCCAAGACTGTTGAAAAGTTTGAAAACACAATGATGTTGTTAGACTAATTCACTTCTTAATTCTCCTCATAATTCTATTTAAAAATCAAGAGCATGAAAGGAAAAACAAACAATAATAGCATGTGTTGATAGAAAAGCATGAGTAGGGTGAAAGAGCATTGATTATTATAGTTGTCGAATCTCTTAAGATATATGGGATTTCTCAAGCTATACCAGTTTAATCTACTAAATCTACTCAAGATGCATTTGCAATCCTATACAAACATAAAAAATTGACAGATCCCACAAAGAAAAATAATTAAAGAAACCTAGTGACATTGAAGATGTAAAGAAGCTCCTAAGGAAGAATAGATTCAGTGAATTAAGAGTACATTCACATAGTCATTTACAAGGTGTCTAAAAGAACAACATATGGATGAGGGATCCTCTATGATCTTTTGTTCATGAAAAATTAGATGGTTGAATGAATCTTTAATAAAAAGAACATAAGACCCTTTATCTTAAAAAAAGTTACATTATTAGGTTATACTGATACTGAGACTATGACTAAAGAAGAAAAAGTTAAGAGAGTGAAATATAAACTGAAATGGCTGGAGGCTATGAAGATTATTCAGTAGCTCGTAATGGATGATTTGAATATGATGAAACCTCATCAACTGTTGCTCAATAAGTTTTCCAAACCTTAGTTGGTGTAACAATCTATTTGGTTATTTTGAGTATTAGAATCATTCTCCCCTAATAGAGAATTTTTTCATGTTCAATATGTGATTTAGAACTTTCATGGATGGATGGTATAGGTTTGGAGGGACTCTGGTATATTTTGGAGATGAAAAATAAAAACTAGAAGATTAAAACTTAAGGCTGATCAAAGTTAATATTAGGGGTTAACGGTATCAAAATTGAGGTTTAAAAAGTCCTATAGGTCTTTTAGAATATTTGAACAGTTTAGACAGATCCCAAGGGGCTTGGGAAAAATTCGAAATACTTAAGTTGAATGTAATAGTATTAAAGAATAAGAGTTGACAATAGTGAAATATGTTATTAGACAATTTTAGATTGGTGATTTAGGAGTTCCAATAGGTTTGTGGGATGATTTTGGAGTGGTAAATATGTTTAGTTTGTATATAGATGGTTTAGGTGCGTTTAGAGATGTTTAAGGGTTAACACCCAGGAAGTCCCTAAGTTCAGACCCAAGGGCTAAATCGGTGAAGTAAGATAAAACTGCACCAAAGTCATTGAACGACTCAAGGGACTAGTCATTGTAGGAAAAAAATGATCTGTTGTGTGTCGAAGTAAGTTCCCAATCAATATTTCCAGTAAGCCACGAGCCTAGCAACGACTCATTGGAAGATCCAATTGTCATCCTGAGTGGCCGTTGAATGGAGTTTACGAAATGCCCAAGTCCGAGTCAGTGATGACGAAAGGACACAACGAGCCATTGTTTCAAGTAATGAGTCATCCTATATGGTCATCAGTTAGAGAATTAGAAGAGTAACAAAATTTCCCCTAGAAGCAACGTATGGACTAATGGGTCATTGTTTCATACGATGATCTTACAACTCATCCTATTTAGTCAACAGTTAAAGAATCAGACGAGTAACATAATTTCCCCTAGAAGCTACGGATGGAGCAATGAGTCATTATTTGGTATGACAATCCTTCCTAAGCGATCGTTGGTTAGAACCTTAATAGAAAACCGGATGAGCTTCTGATACAACTGGCAGGTGCAACAACCCATTGGGGAGAGTAACAACCCATCTTGTCAATCATTAGTGAGGGATCAACTGAGTTCCATAAATGCCCAAAGGAACAACAGACGATCCAATGAGCCATCATATCCCACAACAACTTGTCGGATGGATCGTTGTAACTGGTAGTGTCTATTTTCTAAACAAATTATTATGGGCGTTTTCATAATTTCTAAGCTCTTAATTCCTAAACTACGTCGTTTTAAGGCCTGAAAGGAGTTTTTTAAGAGGGTTTAGCCTATCTCAAGTCAATACATTCCCATGCATGCAAAGTTTTGAGTTTCTCTTTGAAGATCAAGCTAGAATTCTCTCAATTCTTTCAATTCTCTTGGGCTTTCAAGGATAATTGACAATCAGAGTTTTCTTTCACTCTCATGCTAAAATTTCTCCTCAAGTTCATGAATTCAAGTTTATGATCTTGTAGGGTTTTATCCCAATTTTATAAAAATCTCTATGATATGGCTATGGGTCAATTCCTCTCATATTCCAAAGCATGTTTTAAGATTTATGGGCAGATTTTATATACAACTCGATTATAAATTCATGATTTAATGTTTTAGAAAATTATTCCCTATTATCAAGTCTTATGAAAAGTCAAGCTTACAATTCATGATTTCAAGTATGATGTGATATCTAGCATGAATTAATGCACATAAATTTTCCATTATGAATCTATAATTTTTACTTATGAAGTCTATTTCAAGTATGCATGATTTTATGATTTAGGCAAGCTCACACAAGTTAAGTATGTTTTCCTGATTTAGCCAAGGCTAATAAGATCAGCTTATCATATTTTTTGGATTCAAGACTCCTACTATAACTTATGATATGTTTTGGAATCAAGACTCCTAATGTTCAAATTTCAGACGATGCATGTAATTATGATTTCAGCTTTGTTAAAAATGATGGGAGCACTATGCATGTTTTTGAAAGTAATGTCTAGCACCAAGTAGACTTGGGGTTTCAAGGTTGTCCGGTCTCAGAACTACACGCCAATGGTAGGTATATATATATTGGGGCCTTTCATGAGAGTTTTCCCCTTGCTCGAAAGGGGCCTTAGCTTGATATCGATATCATAGTATCATCCTTAGCCATGGAAAGCTTTTGCTTGACTCCGCCCACTTGATTATGATAGTTGGGGCATCATGTAAGCGCTATCGTGATGGTGTCAATTATGACGAGTCTCCTATTGTTCCTTCTAATTTCAGTTATTCATGTTCATGACTTATGATATTATGTTTAATAGTATATTTGACCCAATGATTAGTTTATGAGCTTTTATTTATGATTTCAGCTATGACAAATCATATGATTTCTTTTTCTAAATCTTACATCACTATGTCCAGTTATGATAATCAGTTTATGACTATATATGTCTAAAATTTAGTTTTTAGCATAAAACCCTTACTCTTATGATCTAATAATTTATATTTATATGCATGATTCAAGTTAACATTTACTTAACATGTTTTACTTATCTTACATACTCAGTACATTCAAAGTACTAACTGCATACTCTATTCTATATCATTTCATGATATAGGTTTAGGTGATTCAATTCAGTCTCGCTGATAGCTTTCTCTCCCTATCAGCTTAGTTCAACCCTACTTTGGGTGAGTCCTCAATGTTCAAGGGTTCAGTTTTGTGTTGTCATTTTATTCAGACTTGGGGATAGCTGGGGGCTTGTCCCAGCATCTCATCCGTTAGTAGAGGATTTTCATACATAGACCAGTATGTTCAGCTTTGAAACCTAGTATTGTGATTTTATCATTTGATATATGTTATGTTATTCAGAATTCTACTTATTCATATTTAAGTTATGAGTTTCCGCTTTAATATATGCTCTTTTAATCCTATGTATGCCATGGCTCGACTTGGAGCCACTCGTGGTTCTAGGTCTCGTGTCTCGATCTGCGGTCCCAACTGGAGTCGTGAAAAACTTGGTATCTAGGCAAAGATTTATAGTGTTCTAGGATGTCTAAAAGCCGCGTTAAGAAGTCTTTTTCATGGGTGTGAAGCGCGCCACACTTACGGAAAGAGGTTACAAGACATTTTAGAAAATTTCCATTCTTTCATGACCTATGTCATGTGATGAAGTACCTCTCTCTTCCTATAACTCGTGTTGTACGCATTTGCAGAAATATGGCTCCATGTCGAGTGAATGGTAGAAGGAATGGCGATGAAAATGGTCATGACAATGACAATTGAGATGGCATCAACAAGCCCCACCAGTACTAGCAGATGGTTAAGTTATTTATTTTGATGTCCTACTTTATTGAGATACTTGTATATGTGACCTATATTATATATAAGGGATAAATTATGAAAAAGTAGAACAAGTAGGTGTGTCACCTCTTTAACAAAATATAAGGCAAAAATTTAAAATGAACTAAGTAGGTGGATATCCACCTACTTTGAAGTTTATGGCCCAAATTCTCTTTAAAAAAGTGGGATGGATCAATAGGTCAAGCACAAGACCCATCTTCTCTTATCTAATATATATGTATATCATCATTTCATTTTGACACAATCTACGGCTTAAACTCAAACTAAATTCTCTCTCCCCCTAAGTCACTCGTGGCTTCCCACTTCACGCTTAGGGTTCTTAGTTTTCTTTTTCAAGTTTTTCAAGGATTCAAATTGAGTATCTTATAGATCATTTTCATATTTTTAATATGGAAGAGGTTGAGTAGGATGATGGTTACATGTTTTGATCATAGGGCAATCTTAAAGGGTGTCATCTCCTCGAAGCCACCCCTTTTGTACTGTTGTGTTTCTCAAGTGTTTCTCCTTATTTTAAGGTGTTATTTTGGAAGAAAGAGTTTAGTGTTGACGTAGTGACATTTATTGTTGAAGAAGTAACATTTTTAGGCTAAGATAAACAAAAAAATTGATATAAGGTACTTCCCTTTCTATCCTTATTTTTTATGAAATGAAAGAAGCAATTCTAGACGTAATTGCACACATAGGACAGTGATTGAAAGCAATGAGTTTGAGTTATTCTTATTGTGTTAAATGGTTTTGGCTATAGTTTATATGTGTTTTTGGTTTAAGAATTAGAAGCCTAATAGGTGGGGTCGGTTGTGGTTTTTTTGCGTTAGAAATGAAAGGTGCGGTGATACACCAAGTCTTTTGAGTTATTGTATGAGTATGCTATTCATTTGGTTGTGGGGGACTATTTTTCAAGCCCCATGTTGTAATTAGTTGCTATAAATATGTTCATTATGTGTTTAGATTATATTTGTAATAATGGAAAGAAAGTATAAAGAAGTATGTGTATTAAAAGAGTTTGACGAGCAAGTCGCTAGCCTAAAAGCTGACATGTTTCCGATATGGCTCAAATGTGTTAATGAGATATTTTTAATGATTCTAACATTTGATTATTATATAAATTTTCTATTGTAAGGAAGGGGCTGTAAGGCATGTTTGTGGTTGGTATGTGTATGGTTATATTTAAGTGTGGAAGAAGGATGTGATGATACACCATTTAAAGTACAACCTGTATGTACTTTCTGTTCAACATGCGCTTAGCTACTATTTTGCAAGGTAACATGGTGTTTAGATACTAATATTAGCTTTGTAATCCACTCATGTTGTAATGTTTGACGGGTAAAATAAGGTATGTAAAGATAAAACCTCTTTCATCACTTGGACATGAAACCTTGTTACAAAATAAAGTCCTAAATGACATATGTAAAGAGTGTTTATAGTTGGGAGTTGCAATCTGTCTATTTACTCCCCCAAAAATGCTCTAATTGTCTATTTGATCATGTACTTCAATTGTTCACATGTTTCTTGTCACTTAACTTCATTTCCATTATGTTGTACTTCAACTGTTCACATGTTTCTTGTCACTTAACTTCATTTTAATTACGTCAGGCTTTAATACTACTCATATGGTCCATAGTCTTTCACTTAAAATGTTCATGTGTCTTGATTTAAGAATTGGTACTGTCGTACTCATATTCTGCCACAAATGTGAACACCTAAATATTGTATTTGTGCAAAAAAATTCTAAGGTATCATGACTATTCCTAGCTATAAAATAAACCTAAAAGATAACATAATGAACTTCCCAATTTCCAATTTAAATCTTATGAGCTTTCTTCCTACTATGATTACTTGATACATGTATCTTGTAAAAGGTGGGTGAGTATCACGTGAGTTACCTTACAAAATCAAGAGTGTTCACATTGATATATAGGTGAGTATCTCATGAATGTTATCTCCAAGAAATATACATGTATGGTCACCTAACAACTATAATATATTATGGTGCCTTAAAATAACGATACTGTAATGCCCCGTGTTTTCGTGCTAAGGTTTAATCCGTTAAGTGTGTGTGAGTAAAACCCAAACAAATTTTTTTTTTGATGACTCTATGTTTTAGAAGGTGTTAATAATGAGTTATAATGTGTTAATAATGTTTGGAGTTGATTCAAGTTTGGAAAGATCGAGATTGAAGGTATTACGCCATTTTGTGCGAAACACGGTCATAGATTTCATTTACGAGTTGTACCTTGAGTTATGGATGGCTATTGATGTGAGGGAATACTTTTAAACAAATTAAAAATCCATGTTGATACCGTATATAGAATGTACGGGCTGTATATTAGTCATAGGTGAAAGGATATGCAATGGTGATGAGAATTATGAAGTTTTTATTAAGTTTATAGGTAAGGATTGACTCTAAAATCATATCTTCCAATATACGATATTTTTTTGGGTGTTCTAATATAAACTAAATCCCCATAAATCTAGTTTCTAATACATGCAACCATTCATAAATCTGAGTTCGTAGTAAAAGGTTAAGAGCATTTTACTGAAGCACTGTCAAGCAGTTACGGCAGGACGACTTACGAACCGCAAGTGGATTCTGCCACTCGTAAATGACCATTTCTTGGGCTTAAGTCTTAAAAGTGGCTGTAATTTTAGTTGTGAACCTATGTAGCTCACCTTCAGCCAACAAGTGAAAATTGTGGCCTGATGCAGATTGCAAAAATGAGGAGTAAGTCAACAATTTTAGAACTCTTTTTAAGCAAGTTTTTGAGTTCATTTCCTCATTCCTTCAAAATAGCTCGACACCAACAGCTCCCAAATGCTATACAAACATATCATATTTATGTAGAAACATATCCCATGATCTTGCAATATTATACCACAAAATATTTCAAGAATTGGACATCAATCATCCTCCCTCCTCTAGCAAGCTCTAAAACAACTTTTAAGTTTCAAGACTCGAAATTTTGAGTACTACTTCTTCTTTCATGGTAACTAACTATAATAAACCCTTGAATGGATGTAAATAATTTCTTATTATGGATTTTTAAGGTTGGAACTCATGGACAGTGATAGAAAGACATGAGTGCATGTTATAACCTTGAATTGAGGGGTATGGGGTTGTTTTGAAGTGAAAGGTGGATGTGATCATTTTGGGTTAGTGATGGTGTAACACCCTAAAAGTTCCTTAGAACAAACCGAGACTTGGAAAGAAAAAGCAGAAAAGGAACCAGAAAATTTTTGCCTCAGAACGACTCAACCAATGAGTTGTTGTTAGTAACGATGACCCATTGTGTGAGTCGTTGTCAGCCTCTACAGATTTCTTTCCCAGATTCAATGAGCAATACAATAACCCATTGCTTCATGAAATGAACCATTGTTTTGATCCATTGATAGCAATCCAGAACCTTGTCAAATAGTCCTCCAAGCAACGAGTCAGACAACAAGTCGTTGTTAAGTATAATGACTCATCATAGGGAGCCGTTGGAGGAAAGTTAAAAATCACTTCCACTGACAATGAGTGGCAACAATAACCTATTTTCCTATCCAATGAGTCGTTGTACCTGTCCGTTGGTATAATTCAGGAATCAATCAAATCCTCCAGCAGTGATGATGAGCAGTGAAAATGACCCTTGTGTCAACCTACGAGTCGTTGTGTCATCCGTTTGGAAAAGTTCAAAAGTTGTTCAAATCCTTCCCGTGAATATGGCTAGATACAACGACCCATTGTTATACTAAATGAGTCATCCTGTCCATTCGTTGGTTGAGTCCAGAAATAAAATTTTTAAGGCCCAGGACCAACGACTGGTTCTAGTAAGTCGTGGTCACAACCAACGACTCGTTGTGTGACCCGTTGGATGCCGACGGGCAGTTTTCCAGATTTTCTTCTAGGGATATTTTTATGACTTCTCATTATTTTAATGCCTAAACTATGTTGTTTTGGAGTTAATATTCAGGGGGATTTTGAGTGTTTGTCGACTCCTCCCTCATTCTCACCTTTCTCTCAAAAACCAATATGTAGAAGACTCAGTCAGGTAGATCAAAGAAAAAGCTAGGGAATCCATCTTCTCTCAAACTCTCCAAGAAAAGTTCTCAGGGTTTCTCCTTCATGTATGTGGGAATTTAACAAGGAAATCCATCCTTGTGTCCCAATAATTTCTCTCAGAAACCTTTTCTATTCTAGCCCGACCAGAATCATGGATTAGGGTTATGTTTCAGATAAAATATGGGTGTTCCTAAACTCTTATTGTCTTGCTTATTGTTATCACCCTAGCATATGATTGTTAAGTTTTTGATGTGGATTTCATAGTATGATCTTCTCCCTAGTTTAATTTGATTTGGGTTGATTCTTGCATGATTTAGAACTCAGACATGAATGTTATTTTGTAATGGTAAATTTTATCCAAATTATGCATGTTTGTACAGATACATAAACATAAGTTAATGTTTTAGTATATTCAATCTCAGAATTTCAGTCAGTACTCACTATACTAGTATTCTAAAAAATTGTCAGCTGATTAGTTTAACTTTTTATTTGTCTTTTGAGAAACTCGGTACTATCAGTTTATCAGCTTGTTAGTTGTTCTTTAGACCGTTACGACGCTTTTAGATAAAGCAACTCTGACGAGTCTTAGCACATAGTTTCGTTCAGGTACTTAGACTCTCAGAACACTTCCAGATAAGTCATTCTGAGTTAGTCTTAGGACATCAGTTTCAAGCTATTAGCACAGTTAGACGCATTTAGGATTTCCAGTGAGAGTAGTACTTAGCACCGAGGGAGTTGGGGTTCAGCCACTATACCCTGGCAAGGTACAGTAGGCCTTCTCTGATGGGGGTATACATCGGACTCCACATTTAGCTCACATGGTTACATGTCGGTGATAGTCTCTCCCACAGTACAACTCAGTCTAGTATAGTAATAGTCTCTAGTTTAGTTCAGTCTCTCATATTTCAGGATATTTTTATGACCTTCAGATAGTTATTAGTATTTACGGCATTATCAGATGTTTAGATTCTTTTAGTCCATACAAATCCAGATACGGTCATTTCATGTCTTGTCAGTATAGTTTACAAATATTCAATATTATTATGTTTAGCTTATATCTCACATACTCAGTACATTCAAATTACTAATCACATACTTTTATGTGCTATATCATTTTATGATAGAGGCTAAGGTACTCAACCTCAGCACCACAGTTAGATTCTCTTCGTGATATCCCAGCAACTTTAGTGGTGAATCCTCATCTTCCGAGGGCCGGAGTTCTATCTTAAGTTGTATTTTTTTTTGTAGTTTAGACATTAGAGTTAGCCGGGGGTTTGTCCAAGAAACTCATCAGTTCATTTGGTAGGCTTTTATACAATATTTATAGATTTAGCATGGGTTTCAGACTTTGTTCAGATTTTGTCGTTATTCAGCATTAGTTTATTCCTATTTTCAGCTTTCGCTTTATTTTGATTATTTTTAGCAAATTAGTTTTAGTAGAAATATGCTTACCAGGATTTGCTTGGGGTCACTTATGATCCTAAGTACCGTGTCGCGTCTAGGGTGTGAACTCGGGTCGGGATAAACATGGTATCAGAGCATCAAGTTTATTGTGTTCTAGGATGTCTAAAAGCCACGACATGTAATTCCCTTTTCATGGGTGTAAAGCATGCCATACTTATGAGGGGGATGCTACGAGGCACTTGAAAGAAAATTCCCTTTCTTCTTGATTCTTATCGTTGGTAGAGTTTTATCTCTAAAATTATTCTCCTAACTCGTTCTTTACCCTTTTCAGTTGACAATGCCTCCAAAAAGGGGAAAGGAATGGAGGACCGAAAATGCTAACCGGCCAGCCCCATCAGCTCCTGCATCCCCTCAAGATTACCAAGTGTCCCACATAATTTTGGACTGCTATTCAGATGTTGGCCCAGGAAATGACCAACTAGGTTGATCAGTAGGTCGTTGTACTAATTAATACAAATAGGTCTGTAGTTGCTGCCAAAGTCCAAGATTTCACTCGACTGAATCCCCCAGCATTTCATGGGTCTAAAGTAGATGAGGATCTACAGGAATTTGTTGATGAGATTCAAAAAATAACCCAAATCATGGACCTTACCTCTACAGAAAGTGCTAATTTGCCTGCTTATCAGTTGAAAGGGGTGGCTCAGAGTTGGTACAAGCAATGAAAGGAGGGAAGGCAGAATGTTGTAGGTCTAGTAGAATGGGATGAGTTTCTTACGGCATTCATGGACAGGTTCTTTCCTTGGGAGTTAAGGGAAGCTAAGGCTACTGCATTTATGAATTTGAGGCAGAAAAACATAACAATATAGGAGTGCGCACAGAAGTTCATTCAACTGTCGAGATATACTCCAAAAATGGTTGTTAAGTCGAGGGCTCGCATGCTCAAGATTGACAATGGAGTCTCAGATATGGTGGCCAAAGAACGCAAGACCGCCATGCTCATCAAATACAGATACCTCTCCAGTCTCATCATTCATACACAACAGATAGAGACAATGAAGTTGAAGGAGATAGAGAGGGAAAGTAAACGAGCCAGAACAGGCCAGTTTAAGTATTCCTAGCAGAGGTCAGGCGGTGGTAATTGCCCCTAGTAGCAACAACAGAGGCCTCCAGCACCTTCTTCAGCTAGTTCTCCATCTTTCAGTCCCCGTAAGGATAGGAGGGGTGGGACATCAGGCTCCCAGTCCCAGAGCTATGTCTCCAGCAGCCGCACTTTTCCAGCATGTCCTAATTATGGCTAAAACCATCCGGGGTAGTGCAGTCTAGGAAAGGATGGTTGTTTTTGGTATGGCCAGTTAGGTTACAAATCGAGGGATTGCCCATCAGCGGGATGGGGAAAGGCCCAATCAACCACGTCAGCAGCTCCACCAGGTCATCCAGCCCAACAGGGTACTACCTCAGCTACAGGTGGTGGTCAGCGCCAAAATCGCTTCTATGCTTTATGCTCTCATCAAGACTAAGAGAACTCACCCGATGTAGTGACTGGTATGTTATGTCTCTTTTAGATAAATGTGTATGCTTTACTAGATTCGAGAGACACACTTTCCTTTGTGAATCCTTACATTGCTGTCCAATTTGATATAAGTCCAAAAATCCTTTCAGAGCCATTTTCAGTCTCTACTTCGGTTGGTGAGTCAATTAGAACTAGCTAGTTGTATAGGGATTGTTTGGTCACTGTGTTGCATAAAGTCACCTTAGTTGATCTAGTAGAGCTAGACATGGTCAACTTTGACCTTGTTCTGGGAATGGACTGGCTATATTCTTGTTTTGCTTTAATTGACTATAGAACCAAGGTCGTAAGGTTTTAGTTTTCGAACGAACCAGTCCTAGAGTGCAAGGATAGTACTTAAGCGCCTAAGGGTCATTTTATTTCATATCTTAAGGCTAGAAAGATGATTGCTAAGGGCTACGTCTAATACCTAGTTAGGGTTAATTATTCTAGTTTCGAGACCCTGACACTTTAGTCAGTTCTAGTTGTAAGTGAGTTTCATGATGTGTTTCCCAAAGATATTCCTAAAGTCCCTCTCGAGCGGGAAATAGACTTCAACACAGACCTTCTTCAAGATACACAGCCTATTACTATCCCTCATTACAAAATGGCTCCAGCTAAGCTTAAAGAGTTGAAGGAATGACTTTAAGACCTTCTAGATATGGGCTCCACCATACCCAAAATCACTCCATAGGGTGCCCCAGTCCTATTTGTGTGAAAGAAAGATGTTATGCACAGAATGTGCATCGACTACCATCAGCTGAACAAAGTCAGGATCAAGAACAAGTATCCCTACCAAGGATTGACGACTTATTTTTCCAACTTCAGGGAGCTAGTTATTTTTCTAAGATAGATCTCGGATCAGGATACCACCAGCTCAAGCTCATAGAATGTGACATTCCAAAAATAGCGTTTAGAACTCAATATGGTCACTATGAATTCGTAGTTATGTATTTTGTACTAACCAATGCTCTTATAGCTTTTATGGATCTGATGAAAAGGGTATTCAAGCTGTACCTGGACATGTTCATTATTTTCTTTATAGACGATATTCTGGTTTACTCCAGAATATAGGAGGAGCATGCAGACCATCTGAGAATAGTTTTGAAAACTCTCAGGAACCATCACTTGTTCGCCAAATTTAGCAAGTACAAATTATGGCTGAAATCGATTTCCTTTCTCAGCCATATGGTCTCTAGTGCGGGTATCTAAGTGGATCCTCAGAAGATAGTGATAGTCAAGCTGGCCTAGACCCACTTAACAATCAGATATTAGGAGTTTCTTGAGCCTAATCGGTTATTACAGATGGTACATAGAAGGGTTCTCCTCCATTGCCTCTCCTTTGATCAAACTAACTCAGAAGAAGTTGAAGTTTTAGAGGTCTGATCCATGTGAGAAGAGCATTTAGGAGCTTAAGACTCAACTCACTATAGCCCCAATCCAGACTCTACCAGAAGGTTCAGATGGATTTGTGGTCGATTATGATACCTCCAAGATGGCCTCAATTGTGTTCTGATACAACATGGAAAAGTCATTGCTTACGCTTCCAGACAGCTCAAAGTTCATGAGAAGAACTATCTGACTCATGATCTTGAATTGGTAGCGGTAGTGTTCGCCTTAAAGATTTGGAGACACTATCTCTATAGGATTTATGTGGATATTTTTACTAATCACAAGAGTTTATAGTATGTGTTCAGCTAGAAGGACCTGAATCTACATCAGAGAAGGTGGTTAAATTGTTTGAAAGACTACGACATGAGTGTTTTTTCATATCACCCGACTAAGGCCGATGTAGTGGCTGACGCCCTCAGCAAATTGTCTATGGGGAATGTTGATCATGTTGAGGATTATAAGAAAGAGCTGGTTAGAGATGTTCATAGGCTGGCTCAGTTAGGGGTCCAGTTGGTTGACTCAGCAGAAGGTGGAGTTGTAGTCCAAAGTGGGTCAGAATCCTCCCTAGTGTTAGAGGTTAAGTCAAAGCAGGATGAAGACCCAAGTTTGCTCAAGCTGAAGGAAGCAGTCTTAAGGAAATAGGTAGAAGCATTCTCCAATGGGGGAGATGGTATGCTCCATTACCAGGACAGATTATGTGTTATAGATGTAAACGATTTAAGGCGGGGGAAATAATGGAAGCTCATAGCACCAGGTGCTCCATCCATCCACGTGCCACCAAGATATACCGTGATCTACGGGAAGTATACTAGTGGAATGGCATGAAGAAGGAAATTGCAGAATTCATGGCTAAGTGTCCAAATTGCTAGCAGGTTAAGGTTAAACATTACAGACCTGGGAGTATGACTCGGGATATTATCATTCCTAATTAGAAGTGGGAAGAAGTGAATATGGACTTCATCACAGGCGTACCTTGTACTCGCCGACAGCATGACTCAATTTGGGTGGTTATAGACCGGATGACTAAGTCAGCATATTTCCTACCAGTTAAGACCACAAACTCAACAGAGGATTATGCTAGACTGTACATCTAGGAGTTAATTAGACTACATGGGGTTCCCTTGTCTATCATTTTTGATAGAGGTACTTAGTTCACCTCGCACTTCTGGAAGTCATTCCAGAAGGGACTTGGTACTCAGGTCAAGCTCACATAGCTTTTAACCCACAGACAGATGGCCATATTGAGTGAACTATTCATAACCTAGAGGATATGTTGAGAGCTTGTGTGATTGATCTCAAGGGCAGTTAGGATGATCACCTACCTCTCATCGAGTTTCCATACAACAATAGCTGCCACTCCAGCATTTAGATAGCCCTGTTCGAGGCATTATATGGTAGAAGGTATAGATCTCCTATAGGGTGCTTTGAGGTTGGTGAAACTACCTTGATGGGACCCGATTCAATACAAGAGGCCATGCAAAAGGTTCAACTTATCAAAGAATGGCTGAAAACAGCTCAAAGCTGATAGAAATCATATGCAGATGTAAGGGGAAAGGAGTTGGAGTTTCTTGTGGATGATTGGGTATACCTGAAAATTTTACCTTTGAAAGAGGTGATAAGATTCGAGAAGAAAGGAAAGATCAGTCCCATATATATTGGCCCTACAAAATCCTGAGATGTATTGGCAATGTGGCTTATGAGCTGGAGTTGCCTACGAAGTTAGGATAGGTGCATCCACTCTTCCATGTATCCTTGTTGCAGTAATGCATCAGTGGCCCAACCTCAGTGGTGCCTCTAGAGAATGTTGGGATAAAGGACAACCTCTCTTATGAAGAAGTTCCAGTTCAGATCCTAGACCATCAGTTAGGAACAAAGAGATCGCTTCAGTAAAGGTCTTATAGAGGAACCATCTACTTGAGAGATCTTCATAGGAAGTAGAAGCAAACATGATGGATAAATACTCTCACCTATTCCCTTCAAGCTAAGCTTCAACATTCGGTACTAAATTTCTCCTCAATAGTCTGTTCGGTTCCATACTCATCAACTCTATTCATGTTTAAATGTGCACCCTAGTTGCATAAGTTTATTTAGTATGTCCACTTTAGTTTGGAGCCAGTCACTCCTTCAGAAATTAGTTTATAGCTTTTAGTTCGAGATTGCAGCTCTTTCCCCAATCTTTCAACTAATTTAGCCTTCATCCAAGGATGAATGATCCCAAGGGGGAGATATTGTAATATCCCCAAAGTTTCTTAGATCAAACCTAGACTTAGAATGAAAAATTAGAAAAGGAACCAAAAAGTTTTTGCTTCAGAACGACTCAACCAATGAGTCATTGTCAGTAACGACGACCTATTGTGTGAGTCATTATCAACATTTTCATATTTCTTCCCTAGATTCAATGAGTGATACAATAACCATTGCTTCATGTAACGAGAAATTATTTTGATCCGTTCATAGCAGTCTAGAACCTTGTCAAATAGTCCTCTAAGCAACGAGTCAGACGATGAGCTGTTGTTGGGTATACTGACTCGTCGTAGGGAACCATTGGAGGAAAGTTAAAAAAACTCTTCTAGTGACAAAAAGTAGCAACACCGACCCATCGTCCCATAAAAAAAGTAGTTGCTCCTGTCCATCAGTCCAGTTCAGGAATCAATCAAATCACCAGTAGTGACAACGACCCGTTGTGTTAACTAACGATTCATTGTATCGTCCATTGGGAAATGTACAGAAGTTGTTCAAAATCCTTTCCATGACTATGACTGGATACAATGATCCACCGTTATATTTATCTATTAATCCTATCTTTCCGTTGGTTGAGTCCAGAAATAAAATTTTCAAGGCCCAGGACCAACTACTCGTTGTGTGACCCATTGGATCCCAACAGGCAGTTTTCTATACTTTCTTCCAAGGGCATTTTCATAACTTTCCATTATTTTAATTCCTAAACTACGTCATTATGGAGTTAATATTCAGGGGATTTAGAGGGTTAGTCGATATTCCTCTCTCATTTCTCACCTTCCTCTCAAAAACCAGTACGTAGAAGACTCAGTCAGGCAGTTCAAAGAAAGAGCTAGGGCATCCATATTCTCTCAAATTCTCCAAGAAAAGTTCTCAGGATTTCTCCTTCAGGTATGTGGGAGTTCAACAAAGAATTCTTCCATCCCTCTATCCCAATAATTTCTCTTAGAACCCTTTTTATTCTATCACTGCAAGAATCATGAATTAAGGTTATGTTTCAGATATAGTATGGATGTTCCTAAACTCCAATTGTCTTGCTAATTCTTATCATCCTAGAATATGATTGTTATGTTTTCAATGTGGATTTCACAGTATGATATTCTCCCTAGTTTATTATGATTTGGGTTGATTCTTGCATGATTTAGAACTCAGATAGGAATGTTATTTTGTTATGGTAAATTTTACCCGAATTATGAATGTTCCTACATATACATGAACAGAAGTTAATGTTTTAGTATATTCGACCTTAGAATTTCAGTCATTACTGAGTATACTAGTATTCTCCAAAAATATCAGCTGATCAGTTTGACTTTTATCAGTCTTTTGAGAAACTCAGTAATTAGTTTATCAGCTTGTTAGGTGTTTTTAAGGCCATTACGATGCTTTTAGATAAAGAAACTTTGATGAGTCTTAGAACATAGTTTCTTTTCGGTCCTTAGACTCTCAGAACACTTCCGGATAAGTAGTTTTGACTTAGTCTTAGGATATCAGTTTTGAGCTATCAGCACAGTTAGACACATTTAAGATTTCTAGTGGGAGTAGTACTTAGCACTGAGTGGGTCGGGGTTCAGTGCACCCAGTTCCTAGAACTACATTGTCACCGTAGGTTATTAGCCTGAATGGACCCTAAGTAGTGATCACTCAGTTCAACAAATATACTATGGCAATGTACAGTTGGCCTTTTCTTATAGGGGATATAAATCAGACTCCACGTTTAGCTTACGTGGTTACATGTCGGTTATAGTCTCTTCCATAGTATAACTCAGTCTAGTATAGTCATAGTCTCTAGTTTAGTTCAGTCTCCCAGATTTTAGGATATGTTGATGGCCTTCAGATAGTTCTTAGTACTTATGGAATTATTAGACGTTCAGATTCTTTCACTACTTGCAAATCCATATATGGTCATTTTATGTCTTGTCAGTACAGTTTATAGATATTTAGTATTCTTATGTCTAGCTTGTATCTCACATACTCAGTACATTCAAAGTACTGATCACATACTATTATGTGTTATATCATTTTATGATATAGGCCCGGGTACTCAACCTCAACACCGCAGTTAGATTCTCTCAAAGATATCCTGAAAGCATTAGTGGTGAGTCCTCATCTTTCAAGGGTCAGAGTTCCATATTCAGTTGTATTTACTTTGTTTTAGTTTAGACATTAGAGTTAGCTAGGGGTTTATCCTAGTAACTCATCAATTTATTTTAGCAGGCTTTTAGACAGTATTTATAGATTCAGGTTGGGTTTCAGACATTGTTCAGATTTTATCATTATTCACTATTAGTTTATTCCTATTGTAAGCTTTTGCTTTATTATGATTATTTTCAGCAGATCAGTCTTCCTAGAAATATTCTTTACCAGGGTTTACTTAGGGTCACTTGTCGTCCGAAGTACTATGTCGCGTCTACGGTGTGAGCTCGGGTCGTGAAAGATGGCTAAGTATGTTGTTTTTTGTATGTAGGAGATGGATGTTAGGCTAACCCACCCATAAAGGTCTCAGATGACCTATTCCCTCTAGGTGTTTGAAAAAAATACTTCTTACAGAAAGAATTCAGTGAGATTGATGTTAATTGTAGTTCCTATCTTTATAATTATTGTAGGTTGATCTTATAGTGAAAATTGTTGCTTCATGGGTTTTATTGTGAGATAAGATAAGGTATGTAAAGCTAAAACTCACTATCTAACACAAATATACATATCCTTCCAAGTGTAAGAATCCCTTCTCTACGATATATTGATTATCCTAGATCCATGAACTCTTAATTGAGTAATTTTTATCATCCATGTATTTCCTTAAATATTCCATCATTCTCTAGTTGTGGTATCATAACGCTAGTGACTAAGAACCCATGATTCCTTTCTTTGCTAGACATAATACGTCTCTTATGATGAAAAAGCTAGAATTCCCCCAAGACTTCCTATATGTATGAAGTATGGAGTAGAATTATTCCCTTAGTCTTGAATGAGTCTTCCTATATGTCTCCTAAGATTTTAGAAGGTGGTCATTATATACTTAAGCTTTCATAAGATAACAATGAATGACTATACGAACATAGTTTCAAGAACCATAAGTTCCTCGTAAATGTGGCATTTTAGATAAAGGTGCTCAAGTTAAGAATGACCCCTCATGTTGTCTATTTTCTATGTACTCCGTAGAATAAAGCGCCCGCATAATGAATTCCTATATAAGTAATGTTTACAAGAATCTTAAACACTTCATAGTAATGGCTTCACAATAAAGTTTTCTACTCAAGAAAGAAACCTAAGTGCTACCTCTTCCATGTACTAACAAATCCAAGGTTTTCACAATGAACTTCCCTAGAAACAAGTCTTCCATGTCATGTGCATATATATGTGTGTGTGTGTGTATTTTCATATTTAATGATTAAGGGCTAAAAGAGCTTTAAGAATGTTTTCAAGATATTATACTACTCATTTCATGGTTAAAAGATTACAAATTCCTACAAACTTTCATGACAATTTAAACGATGCTTTTAATTTCTAAATAAGATTTTCCCAAGTTATTTAAAAGAGATTATTGGTTCTTGAACAACAAATGTTTTTACAAAACTCCTATAGGCTACTCAACCAAATGTATGATTTAGTGATTTAGGTCTATGGGCTAAGAGTTTTGGAAAGATCTTTAAGCCATGTGCTTATGAAATTAGGTCAATGGGTGAAATGATTATGAAATTAGGCCAATGAGCCAAAGATTATGACTTATAAAAATGATTGAATATGGTCCAAGTTTTATGTTTTCCTATATATATTTGGAGCTCTTTTAGAAACTAAGAAGGTGCTATGTTTCTCCAGAGAATGTTTCCCCGCCTGAATGGACTCACGAGTAATATCACACCTTTATCGTTCTTTATCCTAGCAATTCTTAGGATGGCTCTCAATTTGATAATGATACTTGGGCATCATGTGCTCATTCATGATGGTGTCAATTATGAGAATCTCTCATTGTTCCTAATGTTTTAAGTTGTTCTTGCTCAAGATTTATGATATCATATTTATAGTGTATTTGACCTTTTGATCAATTTATGATCTTTTCATTATGATTTGAAACATGTTAAACTATATGATATTTCTTTCAAAAATCTTGGGTTATTATGCTTCAGCTTATGATGAATAACTCGTATTTATAACTATCTCAGGATTGTGATTTTTGCATTTTGTCCTTACTTTCATGTTTTACTTAGCCTACATACTCAATATATTTAAATTATTGACTGCATACTTTTATGCTACATTATCTAAATGATATAGGTTCATGTGATCAATCTTACTCGCATTGCTAGATTCTATTCCGCTCTAGCTTAAGTAGTTTTGGTGAGTCCTCATCATTTGAGGACATCAGTTTTAATGCATGTTCTCTTATGTCTTTCAGTTTCAAACCTTAATAGAGCTAGTTGGGGGTGTTCTTCCATTAGCTCATCTTATGAGTAGAGCCTTTCAGACTTGATATTAGATGTTTTAGCAGTTTTAAATTGTTGTCCCTTCCCATATGATTTATGATATTCTATACTTCCTCTTATGCTTTTTAATATGTTGGATTTGCACTCATTTTGTGCTCATACTGATGTCATGCATGTGCAATGGGTTAGCTTGGAGCCATTCGTGGTTCTAGGTCATGTGTTACGTCTGAGGTCTATGCTCGAGTTAGGGTGTTTGAAAGCAGTGTTAAGTAGAGTCTTTTTCATGGGTGTGAAGCATGCCACAATTATGAGGAAGAGGCTACAAGAAGTTTTAGGAAACTTCTCTTCTATCATGATCTATGTCTTGCAATGAAATCCAACCCTCTCTATTCTTCTCTAACTCGTGCTATATGTGTTTACAGAAATATGCCTCCTCTGAGTCAATAGAAGAAGGAACAGAAATGGAAATGGTCATGGAATGGCAACGGAGATGGGCATAAGTGAGCCCCACCATCTTCAGTGGACCCTTTGAATGAGCAAGTGAATCATGCCGAGTTTAGGGATGCTTTTTCAAATGTTGGCCTAGGCTTTGATGGCACATGTTAACCTGCAGGAAGTTGCACTAGTAAACCCTAATGGGGATGCTGTAGTGGAGAGAGTGCGAGACTTCACCAGAATAAGCCCGCCAAAATTTTGCGGTTCCAAGGTGTACGAAGATTCACAAGAGTTTATTGAGGAGATCCAAAAGATTAATCAGATTATGAGAGTTTCAGGAGAGGAGACTACAAATTTTTGGCCTCCTATCAGCTGAAGGGGGTGACTAACATTTGGTTTGGGTAGTGGAAGGCAAGTCATAGGCCAAGTGCAGTTCTTATCGACTGGGATGAGTTTGTCATAGCCTTATTAGATATATTCTTTACCCAGGAGATGAGGGAAGCCAAGGTTGTTGAGTTTATCAATATGAAATAGAACAACATGTTGGTTCAGAAGTATTCTTTGAAGTTCACTCAACTGTTAAAGTATTCTCCGGAGATGGTTGCCGTGTCGAGGGCTCAAATGAGTAAGTTTGTATCAAGGCTCTTAAAGTGGTCAAGGAGTGTAGGACTGCTATGCTTATAAGTGACATGGATATATCTTGGCTCATAATTCATGCGCAGCAATTCGAGGAGGAAAAGTTGAAGGAGAAGGAGAGAGAGGCCAAAAGGGTTAGGACTAGACACTTTGAGTACTCCCAGCAGAGGACTGGTGGTAGACAATATAAGTTAGTAATTTACCAACTCATTAGTTTGATAAACATGAGCTTTTTCTCTATTTTCAAGTCATTTAGGAAGGTTCTATTCCTTTCTCTTTGATTTTTGCAGCTATTTAATTTAAAAAGATAAAGCAAAGGAATTGGGAAAAAAGCATGGTGCTGGAAGAAAAGGATTGGGGCTTCACAGGGTGACACCTGCGAAATGCAAGTCAAATGCAGGAAAAAACTACTTTGAAGCTAAAGAAACACCTGTAAAATGTGGGTCAGTACCAGCGAAACGTAGGTTCCAATGTCGAACTATGACATAATTCACTAGCCTAGAGCTATGAAAAGACTTACGCCTCGCGGATCACAGGTGCCGCACAAGTGAGACCATTCTGAAAGGAGTAAAATTGTCCAGAAAAAGAAAAGAGGAGCAACTATATCCTATTTTCTACGCCTTTCTTGAAGAATAGAAGATTTCATTCCATTCCATAGTTAGTTTTTGAATTGAATTTTAGAGAGAGAAAAAAATAGAGAGAAGTGAGAGCTTTTCCCTTCACCTTTCTAAGGTAAACCTCCATTGAAGAACAAATTGAGCTTGAAGTTTCTTATTATTGATGAATGATAGTGATTCCTTTATAGGTTTTATCTCTTGTTCTTCATATATGAGTATCTAAACACCTTGTTCGGGGTGTGTTCATGATAGGAGCTAAAATGAAATGAGTGTTGCTAGTTTAATCTTAGAATTACTCATTTAGCATAAATATATTATTTTATCTAAATTATAGTTGAAATATCTATAATTGCAAGTATAGATTGTGTTTACTTATTCTATGGCTGCTTGAAAAGGAAGAAAAGAATATGGGTGAGAAAACAATAGTGGGTAATTGGATTTTGATTGTGTGGGATTGGACTAGAGATAGCTAATACCCACTTTCATACGCCGTTTAAAGAATTGAGGCTATATATAGTTTAATTCTTACCCAAGTTGTAGTGGTTGATGTGTATAGGACCTGGGGTTTGAGAAAACCCGAGGCAAAAGACACCAAAGTGGTTGAGAAACATCAGGTGTCGCCTTGTCCATGACTATTTATGTTTGTGAATAATGCTTCGATTTCATAGTTAACCCCAATCCTATAAATTTCCCATCAATAGCACATCCCTGGTATTTTCTCATATTGTTACTTTGATGTTGGTTGCCTTGATTTGCTCTTGAATTTGAATTCATAGTGTGATCTTACAATCTCCCAATATTTATTTTTATAGTTTTGATACAATGATACTATTTGATTCAATTTGATAGACGAATTTCATTGCTATCAATCTTCATTCCCTGCTGATTTGACCCCATCTCATGAGTTGGATAAATTATATTGCAATAATTGTGTACACTTTCTCCTTGTGAGGAGTGAATTTGGACGTAATCAATTTTGGCGCCATTACCGAGGAATGAGATTTGATAACCTTTAGTTGTTTGTTGATTTAAATTATTTAAGCATCTTGTGAAATTTTACTTTTGTTGTTGTTTTTTACTGCTTGTTTGGGATTAAATCCAATGAGGCATGACTCTCAAGTGAGCTCTATGGTCGGACACATGGATCAAGACAAGGATGAGCCCATGTTGCCTTAATTAGTGGGTTCCATTCGTGTACCACCTACAATAAGGAATGCGGTATTTCAAGTGACTAGCATGATGTTGCTCTTGCTATAAATGAAAGGATTCTTTGAAGGACAACCAAGCGAAGATTCTAATAGACACCTTCACAACTTTATTAAAATATGCCAGCCCTTAAATATCACCAATATTATCCAAGAGTCAATTCGACTAAGGCTTTTCCCATTCTCATTAGTGGGAGAAGTCACTATTTGGCTAGAGGAGCTGCTCTTGGGGTGTATTACTTCTTGGAAAGAGTTTACAGAGGCTTTCTTGAATTGGTTCTTCCCTCCCTCGAGGATGTTGCAGTTGAGGGATGACATCACCAACTTTAGACAACTCCCGGGTGAACCCTTGCATGAGGCTTGGCTCCGATTCAAAAAGAAAGTTGCAATGTACAAACCATGGGTTGCCTGACAGAGTTCTTCTCCAAAGCTTCTATCGCTCACTTGACTCAATCAATAAGTATGTGGCCAATAATCTCGCTAGTGGGTCCTTTATGGAATAAACATATGGGATGGCCAAAGATCTTTTAGACCAGATAGCCAAGACAAATAGAGCATCGCATACTAGGGACATTGAGGTGTCTTTAAGTGGTGCTAGTTTAAGCCTTGTGACTACGGAGATAAGAAAACGAGATGAAGAAAGGGATAAGACCTTGGCCAATATGCTGACCTATCTTGAGTTAATGACAAAGTATGTAATAGGAGTTAGTGCCAAGAGTGTTAATGTTGTTGCAACCCAAGGCCACATGCAATATGAAGGGGAGGCTTCACCTTCAAGACACAAAGAAGAGTGTCAATATGTGGATTGCATATTCGGGGGTTCTCATTCGGGATATGAAGGTGCCAACCGAGGTTGGAGAAATCAGGATATTCAAGGGTGGAATAATAGGAACGAAAGATACGGAAAATGTGAACCAAACCGTGAAGGGGAACATTTTCATAGAAGTTCAAACCCATAATTCCCCCTCGTAAGATTGAGGCCCCTAAATGTAACCCGGAGTGAGTGGTGTTGGCAACTCCAAGATAGATAAAATGTTTGCTAGAGTCTATAGGAAGTTTGAGTCTACAAACAGTGGGGTAAGGGAGCTAAAATGGGAAGTGTCTAACCTCGCTCAAATGGTGAGTTTTCACTCAGCTTCTATTAAACATTTGGAAGCTCAAACGTATCACTTGTTGTCCCAAATGAATCCCTGAATTAACGGCACACTTCCTAGTGACACCGTACCAAACCCGCAAAAGGATGGCCATTGCATAGCAATAGTTACTAAGAGTGGGAAAATTTTGGCTGATGCGGGTATGAAGGCCAAACAAGCTGGTGATCCAATCACAGATGATGGAGCAAAAGATGTGGTTCCAAAAGCACTAAGAGTTGTTGATAATGAAAAGGTACTTGAAGAGAAAGGAGTAGTTATTGCTCGCAAGGACATTGATGTTGAGCAAAAGGGCAAGGAGGCCTAAAATGCACAAGGCCAAGAGACTAGAATCCCATCTCCTTATCCTCAGCGATTAGAAAAGATGAAATAGGACAACCAATTCAAGAAATTCATTAAGATGTTTAGCAAGTTGTCCATAAACATACCAATGGGAGATGCATTGCTTCAAATGCCGGGCTATGCAAAATTCATGAAGGAATTCTTAAGAAAGAAGAAAATCATGGATGCAAGCATAAGGAAGGTGATGCACCACTGTAGTGCAGTGATGGCGAGCAATCTTGCTCCCAAGAAAGAGGACCCCGAAGCTTTTACTATCCCTTGCACCATAGGTATGTTCATTTTCAAAAAGGCTTTTATGTGACCTCGGTGCAAGCATCAATTTGATGCCTCCTGTCATTTTTAAGAAGTTAGGTCTGGGGAGTCCCAAGCCTACTATAATGAAGCTATTAATGGCGGACCGGTCTATCAAGAGACCCGTGAGAGTGCTAGAAGATGTCTTGGTCCGAGTGGACAAATTTATCCTTCCAACCGATTTTGTCGTGTTGGATTGTGCCATGGATGTCGAGGTGGCCATCATTTAGGGAGACTATTTCTAGACATTGGTAGAGCATTGGTGGATGTGAATATAGGATAGCTAAAGTTTAGAGTGGGTGGCAAAGAAGTCTCCTTCAAGGTGTGTCAACCCACAAAACCCCCAGATAAATGTAAGGTGATAGCATTCCTCAATGAAGAAGAGGGGAAAGAAAAAAATTGTGAGGTTGAAGTTGATTCAGAGGATGACCTCTGGAGAATTGATGATTGAGGAGGTATCTGTCGTGTTACAATGATAAATAAGGCATTTCTTGGGAGGCAATCCAAGTGTTCTTTTATTTTTGGTGCTTTGACGTTTTTGTTGTTTTTGTTTTAAAGGTTGATTGGATGAGGAACCAAGGGAAAGAAGAACAGGGAAAGCACTGTGTGAGACCTACAAAATGCAGGTGCTCAAGCGCGAGATGCATCCCAAGCGCAAGAAGGGTCCAGAAAGTTGGAAGAAGAAGAAGGCTTTTGCGCCTCACCTGCGAAACGCAGGTCAGGTTGTAACACCCCAAAAATCCCTGGGACTATCCTTTGGATATGAAACTTGATCATGAAGAAAATTGGGAAAAAAAACTTAGTATGAGTCACAGTATGACTCGTAGAATGGAGGTATGAGTCATACCTGGACTCGTAACAGGGAGGATCAAGGAAATCAGTAAGGGTGATTGAGAGAAACCATAATTACATTTTACAACTCATAACACCATGGTACGAATCATATTGACCCATCATGGAAATGTTCAAAGGATGGTGTTGAACAGACCCTTAAGCATGGGTGAAGGAACGGATCGTATGATCCTGGTATGACTCCTAGGTTGAGTCGTACCACCTGACGGGCAAAGTATTTAAAACCATTTTCCAGGGGTATTTTTGTAAAATCCTATTATTATAACTTCTAAACTACATCATATTAGGATTATTTAGAAGGGTTTTAGAAGATTAGCTGACCCTCTCCCCTCATACTTTGGAAAAAGTAACTCAAAAATTCATCGAAAAAGTCTGACAAACCCCTCCAGGCAAGAGCTAGGATTTCTTCTCTCTCAAGATTTCCAGATGCTTTCTTAAGGAATTTCTAATTCAGGTATGTGGGATTCCAACAAAGAAATTTCTTTCACCCTAGTGTCCCAAATTTCTTACAGAAATCCTATTAATTGTAGCCCTGTAGAAGAACGAAACTAGGGTTGTTCTTTAGATAGATTATGAATTCCTTCATTGTTACAATTCTTGATGTTTTCCAAGATCATTACCAGTTGTAATTCATTCTTTGGTATCTTTCATATAGTATGTATTTTAGCCCTAATCTTTAATGTGATTTTGAATGAGACTTGTAT